>JANHGD010003434.1:0-16245 GCA_027560375.1 Imantodes cenchoa
CCCCCATCCCCCCCACTCCCCCGAGCAGCCTCTGAAGCCTTTTCGCTGGTGAGGCGAGTGTGTGCGAGGGGAGCCTTAGGGGAAAGGAGGGAGGCAGCGGGCGGCGTTTGTTCCGTTCAGAGGCCGGGAACACAAGATTTATGACCTCATCCATCTAAAACCGCCCCGGGGAAATGGCTCCGAACTCCTGCTTTGGAACTGGCGTTAAAGCTCCGGGAGTTCTCAACCCCATCCGAGCGTTCTTGAACCTTTAGACCAGCCTCGTCCGACGGGCAGATGATCCTCTCCAACGACTAAGGATGTAGGGAAATGTCCGAGGCTGGAAAGCTCGTTGAGTTCGCTCAACGAAGACCCTCGCGGGGCTTCCTTTGCGCGCTACTCAAACTGCGGAAGCAAAAATAAAGTATATCTGGGTTTTTGGGGTGGTTTTTTTTTTATTGCAAACGCCAGGATTTCTGTGCCCTCTGCAGCAAAAGCTCTCTGCTACCAGGCCCCTCTGTAAGTCTAGCAACGCGCAGAAAGTGAAGAACTGCAAAGATTTGCGGGAGGGGTGGGTGTATGCATATATTGGTATTGGGAATTGGATGAAAAGTTTCCAAATGTTCCTATTATGAAAGAAATCGCCTCCCGAGGTACACATATAGCTGAAAATATTTCTGCAATAATCGCCCTCATTTGCTGTAAGTGCTGGAGACCTAAAGTCTTCCAGATTTTGATGTACGAGCGAATCTCGCTACTGCTATTCAGCTTAATTGGAGATGCGGATGGAAGCCGTGCCGCTTTGAGATCAGGTCTTTAAAGGACAGATACCTTATGCAGGCTATAATCAAACCTTTCCAGTAATAATATATTTTACTGCTTTTCTTCTGAATGAAAATCGTTCGCAGGATATTTTCAAAAACAGCGTTTTGATTTATTTATTTTTTTGAGCAAACGGGAGGGGGGAAAAAACGAACAAGCAATTACTATATTCTGGCTGCATTCCTTTGCAAGAAAGCATAATTTGTTGCCCCTGCAGCATTTGACATAGCGATAGCTGTGATCCAGGTGCCTGGCGCGGATGTGCCAAATAATTTGACAGAAATGGGCCTCATGGTAGCGGTTAGGAAAACTGGTTAATTGTTCAAGACTGATCAGTGGCTTATTCTCTGCTTACCTAGCTATCCACCAGGTTCATTTTTCAGAAGGAATGGGCATAGCAGCCACAGAAAGAGGAGCCGATGCGTTTGGTTGAATTTGTATTCTTTCTTTCACATTTTGTTTGTGATGTTACTATTTCCATGTATCCATTTTCTGTGCTGAGATGATACCAGGCTGTCACGATGTGTAATACATTATTACTGAACCAACACTTAGGGCATATTGTAGTTGTATTTCACCTCTGCCTTCAGCCTCGTTTTAGTTCTTGTGTAATGAATTGTGGGAAATGTAGTCTTTCTGTGTACAGGAAGTGAAATATATTCTCTTGATTAAACTAAGGGGGTGTCGGGATCCGTAGTAAACTCTTGGGTGTGGTGCATGTTGGGATCTGCTGTCATTTTGGAGGGAGGGCTTGCTGCAGAAAGATCTTCCCTGCTCCGGTGGTTCCCGGTGTGGGGAGGAGCCTGGTCGGTGAGTGGTTAGAAAAGGGGAGATGTAGGGGGTTTTGTTTTTTGTTTCTTTTGCCAGATACCTAGATTTTTCAGGAAGAACTGGTGAGATTGAGAGGAAAATGCATTCCCCACCTTTTCCTTACGTGATTGGCTTCAGTTTGCCCCCCTCCCCCGCCCCCAAACTTCATTTTATCTGGGTTTAGGTAAGGCATTATTCAGTTAATCATATTACTCTGTTTCCATCCTCGGAGGTTATGCCAGCCTGTGTTTGCTATTGCTTTTGCTCTATATGGGATGAATTTATTTTCTTAAGATGCAAGGCTAGTGTGTCAGTTTTCAGAGAATGAAGGGGGTGGGTGGGGGACAGATAGGATGGCAGCAGACCTCTGTGATTTAGGTCACAGCCATTGGGGTCTTGGGATGCAGATACTGATCACTCTTGTCCATCCTTGTGCCCCTTTCCTGACTTGCCTTCCATTGGCTCTCTTGCCCCAAGCAAAGAGTTGATGAAGACAGCAGCAGCCCTTTCAAAATAAGCTTCGGTTTGCTCTAGTTTTTCATCCCTATAATGAAATACCTGAGGATGCTGCTGCAGCCAAAAACATGTTGATAGTGGAAAGAAAGATAATGCATAATTGGAGCAGGAAAGCACAGAACAGCAATGGCAATCTTGTGCCCTTGCACAGCTGTCTATACATGCTATTCATTTCTGCCAGACCTGCTTCCATCAATTGATTTGCTCCACTCTGGGTCCCAGTGATATTTATATTCAAAACTCTGGAATGCTGTGAAGTTTCTCTAGGCATTTTGTAAAATGCTGAAGCAATTACTTTCTCTTGATAGGATATTTGCCTAGGCACAAAGATGCCAGTCATGTCTCTGCAAATCTTGCCCCAGCAATTTATCCCTCATCAAACATTTTTATTTCCCAGAATGTCTCATTCAGGAAGACTTCTGATGCAGCACTGTCATTGCACCAACTGAGAGTTGTCAATGGAAAAATGTTTTCAGCTCTTCATATAACTTCCAGCAAAGAGATTTTTGTGGGTAAATTGGCTGTGGAATTGATGGAAATTTAACATCTGATTTTCAGTCTCCATGTGCACCTTGGATGTTTACCATAAAAAAAAGCTCCCTTCCCCCTTACTATTTCATTGCAATGCTGTTTTATCTAGTCCCGGATGTATGATAAATCTACCGGTAGTAATGTACAGGGAGAACTGTTATGCAAGTTCTGAGAGGGTGGAGTTTGCAATATATGAGACATATCACCATAACTATTTGAGCAGAATAGGAAAAAAATGCCTTTTGGGTCTTTCAGTGGAACCGGTTGGACCAGTCAGCAATCTTTTTGACCTGTTGACATTTCCTGCTTATATTTCCTCAATCCTTCTGGAGGAGGAGTTGAGCTTTGCCACCTGTTGCATTCTGTTAGTGAAGTTTCTCTCTTGAGGTTCCAGCAAGATATGATTCTGGAGCGATCAAACAGGTCTGTAAAGGAGTATTAATTTCTTCTCACTATAATGAAAAGAGTAGGGGCTATTTCCTAGTCATAGGTGAAGTATTAAATCTAGTGCTTTCTGAAAGAGCACGTAGAAACTTGGGTGGTCACTGCTGGTCACAGCCATGGAACTTACTCATTGATAAGGAGACGGAAATTGGATTGAAAAACATTGCTGGAGGTGAAGGGATATGTGTTACATTAACTTCAGCACACTACCTTTTATGTTCTCATTTGCCACCTTCCAGCACCATTTTGTTCGGGAGTTGAAATTTCACTTTTTATTAGTTTAGCAGCAACGATTTAACTGATCATTATGGGTTTATTTTAATTGTTGAGAACAAATTCTGTAAGTTGGGATCACTTTGTAAGTATACTGCTGCTTGCTATTTTGGTCTTACGTTTAGCTTTAAAGGTATCATTATCTTCAAGCCGCATAGGATAGTTTTGTATATGAACAGCCTCTGTGGCAAAGGATTTAGACTTAACTTGGGTAGAGCTTAATGAGCGGCCTCGGTCAAGTCATGTCTTTTATCCTGACCTACCTCGTGGAGGTGTTTTTTTGCCAATAAAATGGGAGATGGTATTAATGCTATCCTGAACTCCTTGGAAGAAAGGCAAAATGACAGATTGTAAGCTATGTTATTTTAACAAGACACATTTAATAAGGTTTTAAATCTATATAATGTTAACCAATTCATGAATAAAGAGAAAACCATTAACCACCAAAAATTCCTTAATCATTTGGCAGTTCTGCTTTCTATGTGTCAGTTTTTCATATGCAATTTCCTCCAGCTCCACCAGGTATCCAAGTAACGTATTTCTTGGAAGGACCACAGCCTACTTGTTTCCTGTTCCACTGCAGAATTTCTCAGATAGTTGTCTGACATTCTGTCATGCTGTGGCAGCCCTTTCTGTGTTTCTTGCCTTTTCCTTGTCCTCCTCCCGTAGACCTGGGCAATTACCACAGTACTCAATTGGTGTGTTCATTATCCCCATCCTTTCATGCTGACCTTGTCATTTCTTTCCAAGGTTCCCTGGAACCTCAGGCTGATGCCCATCTCAACTCGTCCACGCCTGCAATGGGATGATACTCTGAATCCCTTGAGGATTAGTGTGGGCAGTCTTCCAGTGCTGGCGTCCATGACCAAAGCAGCTGACCCCCGTTTCCGCCTGCGTTGGAAGGCCATTGTGGTGACCACTCTGGTCCTTGTCGTAGTGTTGCTTCTCCTTTGTTTCCAGCGTTCATCCCCTGTGAACAGGCCAGTTCCTCTCAATGCTCATAACTGGAAGCTTAATGTTCTACCCAGTGAGAGGTATAATGACACTTACCCGCTGTCACCACCCCAGCGGATCCCAGAAGGTGTGCGGTACCGTATTGGACTCATTGCTGACCTTGACACAAACTCCAAGGGTCCCACTGAGCACACCTGGTTCAGCTACTTGAAGAAGGGTTATCTCACATTGTCAGCTAGTGGGGACCATGTCTCTGTTGAGTGGGATACAAAGGACCATATATTGGAATCTCACCTAGCGGAAAAAGGACGTGGCATGGAGCTTTCTGAACTGGTAGTCTTTAATGGTAAACTCTATGCCGTGGATGATCGAACGGGTGTGGTCTACCAGATTGATGATACCAGGGTAGTACCTTGGGTGATACTATCTGATGGAGATGGCACAGTTGACAAAGGTGAGCTCAGGTTTAAGTTCTAGGTTTTGTACTGGAAGGCTCCCTAACCTTTATGAACTGTATTTTTCGGAGTATAAGACACACCGGAGTATGAGACGCACCTTAGTTTTAGAGGAGGAAAACAAGGGGGGGGGAAATTCTGCCTCTGCCTACCAGTGTCCTTAGCCTGGTCAGCTTCAGCATATTAGTTCATTGGTTGTGAGCACATGCACGCTCGCACGCACCTCATTGGGGCTGCTATGCAGCTTCAAAAGCACAGCTGATCATCAGAGGGAGCTCCAGTGAGTAAAGCAGGCGAAGCGCAGAAGGGGTAAGACAAGGTAGCAGCCGTTCCGGGTTGCCTTTTTGGGCTTCGTACCTCACATTTTCGGCCTACAAAAACTTCCTTTGAGAGCCTTTTAAGGCTGCAGGGATCACCAAAGCACATTGCCACCCGAAAACACGATGCAACAGAGGCAAAAAACGAGGCGTGCAGAGGCCTAAAACGCGTCACGCAGAGGCCAAAAACACGATGCGCGGAGATGGCAATCTGCTGCGATCTGCTTTGGTGATCCTACAACCTTGAACAGCTACCAAACGGAGCGTTTGAAGGCTGAAAACGCGAGGCATGGAGCCCAAAAACACAAGCCATTGTTTCTGGCAATCTCTGCAGTCAGTAAGAGGATGCACGGAGGCTGAAGGGTGGGGGCCAGCGGGCGGGCAAGGCTATATTTGGAGTATAAGACGCACCCAAATTTTCAGCCTCTTAAGAGGGAAAAAGAGCATTTTCTACTCCGAAAAATACGGTAGTTCCTCAGTTTCTTAATGTCGCAAGTAAACTATGGCCACCAGAAACCTTTAAATATTCTCTAAATATCATGTCTCCTTTTTTGAAGTTTACCCGATTTACTAACATTCTGTTACATTGTCCAGTAGAGGTGAAACTTTAGAGGTAAAAGAAATGTTTATTTTAAAATTGTTCTGCCTTTTGGCCTAAAATCACCACACACACCCCATCTTCAAAATAATTTAAAAATGAAATATACTATAAAAGCAAGAAAAAAGTGAGAATTATAACATTTGAAGTGCTTTTGATTTGGAATTTTTGTGTTTTTAATATATTAAAATAATAATGAAATATTTATATTAAAGAATGTTAATAGCACTGTTCATGGAGCTGTAATGCTTTTTCCCTTATCCAGTTTGTTAAAATAATGTTCAATGGGAACCTCTGTTTCCATTTTATATACATGCATGCAGACCTCAATGGAAGAGTGCTGGAGCGCTTTATACTAAATTATTTAGTATGCCTTGTTTCTCACACCTTTAATGATTCAGGGCAGTTTATAGAAATACCATTAAACCTGCAAAAAGAAAAAGATGGAACAGTTTTCCAATATTATGAAGTTTTTTTAAAAAGCTTGATAAAAATGATGTCTGTTGTAAAACATTGAAGGAATGTATTGAGCTGCTATAGATATGTTTTATAAATTATTACCTATGACAAGATCATAACCCATATAAAGATCATGACACTGGGACATTTTCATGTCCAGAATATGATGATGTAGGTTTCTTCAATAAAATGAATGTGTCTTGCAATCCCCAAGATGTCCTGAAGAAAGGAAAGGGCATTTGTGAGGGATACTCTCGCCTCTTTGAACAAATGTGCAGGTACACCAAGTTCCAAAATGTTTGACCATATATTCAGTATCTCCATTTACATGTAGTAGGAATCTGAAATATCATTTTGAATCTATGTTGTTGAATGGCAAGAAGTCCTAAAAAGGTTAATTTTGCTTATCATTCTTCCCCAATATAATTTATTTTGCACCATCTGCTGAAACTCACATTGTATTAACATAACGGCAGATGTGAATATGGGGATAACTTAGTTAAAAGAGGTACTGTGTTTTTCTCAATATTTGAAGGTCAAAAAAAAAGAAGTCTAAAGGCTATTGAACAGGGTTGCCTGCAAGAAAAGAATTGTGAATCCACATCTACTCTCCATTTTATGTGTAAGGCAAAAGGGTAGAATTAGGATGTGCAATTTAGTGTATTAAGGAAAAGACCAATCTATCCATATGTAGGAGTTTTCTAATAATTTTATTTTATAAAATCTAATTGATGGGAGCTCACCTATTTTGAAGTTAGACATAACTGGAAGTAACTTGAAGCTCTGTATTTCTGTACTGTCATCAGATTCTTAGTTTAATATTGAACAAGGCTTTCTTCCAACACGGTCTTTATTCATTAGAAATAAACATATAATTAATAATTGACATCCAAAGTCTGGAAATATATTTACAAAAATATCTCATCAAGGCAAAATATCTGCCATTAGGAAACAGATTATCAAATATAATTTAAAAACCATTTTGATCAACTGAGTAAATGAACTCTTGATAAAACCGAATTACCTGGAAGTTAAATAACTACTTAAAACAAAATGTGATTGAAGACGCATGTTGAGGTGTTAAAATTCTTACAATATATAATGATAACTCTTTAATATTTACAGGCGTGTTTGACTGTAGCAGTGTGTTAACTAAATAGATATATATTCATATTTTACCACAAACATTCATTTGCAGTCAGATCAAGCAAAAGCTCTGTGTGTGTGCGTGTGCATGCACGCGCACACACATATAATGTTTTATGACTGTAAGCCACCCAGTTACCCTCTTAGTAAGATGAACAGCCAGTAAGTAAGTAAGTAAGTAAGTAAGTAAGTAAATAAATAAATAAATAAATAAATAAATTTCTTGAAAATCTCCAAAGCAGGGACATATTGGAGCACAAATGCAGAAAACCGATAATAGACAATTATATATTTTCAACAGGTTGCACTTACATGTCTACTTCTTACTCAATATGACATTTAGCAATGCATTAATAACCTTTTCACAAGAAATAAAATTGTGGGTTAAACAGAACTTTCTCCTTAAATTGAGGCAGAATTTGGTTCTGTCCTCATGATTTTATTTTTAAAAAGGTGAAATAGAGCTGCTCAACCTTTATTTCCATACCAAACTTTAACAAATGGCAATTGAAACTTTATTCCTTCTGCATGTCAAAGTACTTGTAGTGCCAACCATTTCAAATAAGGAAGGCATGTAGAGAAGGAGGGCATTGCTTGCTCTCTTCTTGATCTTGGATACTATGACATTTGTTAGGTCAGCAGGATTCTAATTGGGATCATTGTAAAACGTCACCCATAATGACTATGAAGTATTGACAACAGTATCATGCTTAATTGTAACCATGGTCTATAATTGTAACTATAATTGATTATGGAGCAAATTCGGATAACACAAACAAATCTCTCTTCTTTTGGCCATTCATTATATAACAGTCAATGGAAGGCATTAACTTGTCCGATTTAGTAGAATTTAGGTGAAGGGTATTTAATGTCCAGACATGGGAATAATCTTTTCTCCCTAAGATTTTGATTATCTATTACATTTCCTGATGTTTAAAAATCTGATAGATTTTAGCTTAAATTCTGAATGAAGTCCAAAAACATTGACATTGTGATGGTAGGTTCTTTGCTGAAACAGCTGCTTGATTTGGCAGGCCTACAAGACAACAGTTGGGAGACAAAGAACAGTCAGGGAGTATAATAAATTTTCTGAAGAATCTGAGCCCAAGCCCTAGAAAGCAATTTAACGCCTTGTTCCAGTAATTGGTAATGCAAAAAATAGCCATGGAAAAACACAGGTTTTACAAGACACCATCAACTTCTATTGTTGATGTAAATATTATAAATTTCCTTCACTAGCTCATTACAATACTGGTTTTGTTTTGTTTTTCAAAAAAAGTTCAACTGCCTGTTTGCCATTTCAAACAGAAGATGCCCCAAATTCCAGAGCTTTGCTGACTCAGACAGCTGTCTAGATTGGCAATTCTACAATTTACTACAGCAAAGTTAATTGACTAAGGGCAATTCTAATTGGCAAACAAACTACCAGCTTGGCAAAGGAAAGTGGAAATGGGCAAAAACTGTTTGTATATCAGCAGTTTAATCCTAAATCAGTTATGACTCTAGCAGTGATCCAAAAGGAGATATTATAGGAAAGAACCAGCCATCCAGCCAATCAACCAAGTAACCATTTGCTTCTTTCATTGATTATACACACTTATCTTGTCTCCAACTACATGGTTTATCACTGCCAATTGTCTCATTTATTCCCTTGCCTTACTGAAATCTCTCTATCCCTCTTGCACTTTCCACAGGCCTTTGTAGATATGTTTTCTCTTTTTTTGTTGTTCTCAATTTCTTTTATTGAGCTGAAGAAACCAAAACTGTCTACAGTATTGAAGGGAAGGTCATGCCATTCATGTAATATCATTGTAATTTGTAGCATTTTCCAGGTTATTTTCTATTCCCCTTTGAATCACAGGCTAATTTCTTATTTGCTTTTAATCATCTCCGTGCATTGGGCAGATGCTTTTACTGAACTGTCTGCAGTGATTGTATCTGTCCACAATCAATTCAAATTGTTTCTTTCAATCTATGTTGCTGTGAATTTAATTTCATCTACCATCACACTGCTCAAGCTACTGGCTTTGTTAAGAGCTGAGGGAACTATTCCCATCCCTTTGCTAGACACTGGTTTCTTACTGATGAATGTTTAACAGTAAAAAGACAAAAACTTAGTTTAGGTCAACTCTACACATTGGGTCCTTCCAGACTCTGTCATTCTTTGGCTTTCCACCTTGCTCCTCCATTAATCAGTCAGTATTTCCTGGACACAGAACATACACAATCCAGTGTGGGATTGTTGGAGATTTTTGTCCCCTCTTTGATTAAGGTTTTTTTTTTGGGGGGGGGGAGTTGTGAGTCTATACACCTTTGGCTTTCTTCAAATCATTCTGTCTCTGCAGACAATGACAGGAACCAGCTTTGAATGGATAGATCACATACATCAGAAACCTAGCAGCCATATTCTGCTTCAGCTGTAGCATCCATAATACTTGCAAAGATAGCTCTAGGGAAAGCACATTGTACTGACCTAACCGGGATGTGGCATGTCAAAATATATTTATAAAAAAATGTGATGTGCATCTTTGCACGCTGCACTTGAATTCTTTTACTATGTAGAAAATTGTTACAATGGAAAAGGTTTATAAGATATTAGGTGATCAATATGTAAAGTAACTAGATCATTTCCCACCAGAGCCTTTAACAGATTATTTGACTTTTTTCCCCCTTAAAAACAAACCAAAAAAGAAACAAACACAACTTGATGTCAACCATTAATTTTCACATATGCAAACCTTTAGGAGCAATTGAATGATGCATCACAAAATAGTGCCAAACTTCTTAATACAGTAAACATATTTCCCCTGCAGCAACCTTCTACCTACCACACTAACAACATGCTTTATTGTACCAACAATAAAGCAAGAAAGGAACCATCTTCTTGGAATGTTGCATGGAAATTAACAATGATTGTAAAAGAATGACATTTTTCCAAGATGCACATCTTTAGTTCCTGACGACTCCTTCTTATCTTCCCTCAGAATTGCACGGGTACCCTGCATGAAATTATCTGGTTATTCTAAAGGTGAGGGCTACAAAATAGGACAGTCCTTCAGAGGAGAGTCCGACCATGCCTGGAATGCAGTTTACCTTGATGGAAAGTGGCATTTGGTGGACAGCACTTGGGGGAGCGGCTCAGCTATTGAAGGTCGCAGCGAGTTTACCTTCAGGTGCATGTCTGTGGTACTGGTATGCTGCTGGGGGTGAGGTTGGGGTGAGGGCAGGGAGTAATTATGTACATTGCCAATAACATCATGACCCCCCCTCTCTTTTTATTCTAGATACGATGAATTTTATTTCCTCACCCATCCTGCACTATTTATTAATGATCATTTCCCAGACAACAACAACTGGCAGCTACTCAAACCAACTGTGGCATTAAAACAGTTTGAAAATAACCTGCGGTACTATAGTAACTTTTACATGATGGGAATGCTGGTGGCCCATCCAGAAACACCTATTATTCAGACAGGTACAATCATATAGCTTCTTTCCTCATGCCAGTATTATTATTAGATACAACATTTCCAGCTAAAAATTACAGCAAAATTTAAAACTGAGGGCGATTTTAATTAATTTTAAAATATTAGCTTGGTAGAACTAACCTGTGGATCTCAAATTTCTACAGTTGTACTCACTTTTGCACTCATGCCAAGTATAATTTATGCCAAGTTCAAAATGCCACTACATAATTAGTTTGAAAGGTTCTCTAGAATTTTTTGTATATTTCAATTTCAAAAGAAAACACAAAAATAGAAAGGTTAAGAATACAAATGACTTATAGGTGCAGGTTAATAAGCCTGATATATAAATAAACATAAATAAATATTAGTTCATAGGTTTTCTGATGTTTTCAGCTATCCCTTCAGTGTCAATTCGCAGTTTAACTAGACCAGGGGTGTCAAACCTGATCATATTGCAGACCATATCGTGACGTATCGGGATTTATTTATTTTTTGCTCTTGCGGGGCCAGGGTGAGCATGGCCTGCACAGGCCAGATCCAGCCCAAAGGCTGTGTGTTTGACATGCCTGAACTAAACACACATTTTCATTTTAGAATTCTATCTTTGGAACTCTTAACTTTCTTAATCCAACAGTGAAAAGGCAGGCAGGTCAACCATAAGTAAAAAAGCCATATATGCTTCTATTATGCTACTAATAAAATAAAAATAAACAAGTCCCCAAACTGAATTCTACCTACCTTCAATCCTGTTACTGTTTTATTCTGAGTTTGGATATGACAATTTCTAACCACAATATTCAACTACAATATACTCCTTTTCATTGCCAAAGTGACTGACAGCAGATCCCTTTCTACAAGCTTTTTGATTGATTTGCGTTTCTCAATAATAAGACATATTCTAACCAGCTTTCTTTATTTGTATGTTACAGTAAATGGAAAAGTCACAATAGTAGTGGAGAGCCATTCTCCAATGCTGTTCATATCTGAACTGAAAAAGGCAAAAGAATACAGCCTGATGACTTTGAAGAGGAATGGGATGAAACTGGAAGTGTACCCACAGAAGACGGGGAGTCATAAACTCCTAATCTCTGCCAAACCACCTAACGGCCCTGAAGGAACGTACACTTGCATCCTAGAATACAAGATTAAGTGCAGTTCTATAGACAACAATGTTTGTTTCCCAGAGGAACTCCATCAACCAGTTGGGCCCAACTGGTTCACAGAAAAACAGGGGATCCTCAGACCTTCAGAAAAAGGTCCAGTTATTCATACTAATGATGGCTGCTGCAACCTCAGCTTCATCCTCAGTAAAGACTTGGACATTTTAGCCTCATTGCATTCAGACAGCCTCAGTGAAGATGAAAGAAGACGACATATCTTACAACAACGACAAGGAAACCAAATAAACTTAAAGATCCATCTTCCACATGCTGGAAATTTTGTTTTCCAAATTTTTGCTAAGAGAAAGTCAGATCCTGGTAACTATAGCTATATATTTAATTACCTCATTTCTTGTCCAAACACTGAGGTCAAATGGCCAATGTTCCCCCAGTATTATAGTAAGTGGGCAGAAAGCTATGAACTAGTGGAACCTCTGACTGCATTTCTACCAGCCAACAGCAACATTAAGTTCAAACTTAAACTTCACAGCATTGCCAAAGCATTTGTTCAATGTGAAAAACTCTGTCCCTTGTCTCTTAGTAAGGATGGCTACTGGGAAGGATCCTGCAGTACTTCTGGCTGCAGAGAGATATTTGTGATGGTGTTGGAGAATGCAAACCATAAATCTTACACATATATTATGAAATACGAAGTAGAATCACAGTAATAGGCCACTTGAACTTTTCCCATCTGCCCACATGCACAATATATGATCTAACTATAATACATTTCACTCTGAATAATTTATTTCATGCTGTTGGATAACAATACTCACGCTACTGACGCAGCAGCAAAACAATTTAATTTGATCAACCCCCATCCCTTGAGACTTTTCACTGATGTTATATGATGCATGAGGTGTATACAAAACGTAACTGACTCATTAAAAAACCAAGCAAAACTTTTCCATAAATAATTTCAACATTACAAAATTATTTAGGAACTTAGCATATAAAGAAGCAATTATACACATCTTTCCACCCATCTTGCCATAATTTTGAGATATGACCACTGATTCGGAAAGGATATGTTCAACATTATCACATATAATAAAAGAAGACTGTAAAATTCATGTTGGGCCAAAAAGAGGAAAAAAACCCACATTTTTGACTGTCAATACAAAAGTGGCTACAGAATTGGAAGAAACATGAAGAAATATGATTTTACAAGATTACAATGTAAGCTTTCTTGTGTGCACTTCATTGTCTTACAAATATAAAATACTGAAAAGTTTTATACTAGAACTTAAATGCAATTAAATGTTCATTTTTATTCACTGGGCTATAGCATCTAGCGAATGTTTTTAATAAGAATCACTTATCTCTATGTAATTTATGTAAAAAAAATTTACTTTGAGAAATGCTACTTCATGTACTACATGCTGAAGTACCTCAGGATAACATAAGACAAACTAGATCAGGAGTCCCCAACCTGTGGGCCATGAGGGGACTGCAAGTGGGCTATGGAAATGTACACGTATTCTCACGTGTACGAGCAGCAGCAGGCGCACATGCACGCAGCTCACTCCAATAGCAATTGCACTTAGACTTATATACCACTTCATAGTGCTTTACAGCCCTCTCTAAGCGGTTTACAGAATCAGCATATTGCCCCCAACAATCTGGGTCCTCATTTTACCCACCTGGGAAGGATGGAAGGCTGAGTCAACCTTGAGCCGATGAGATTTGAACCGCTGAACTGGTGAACTAGCATTCAGTTGAAGTGGCCTGCAGTACTGCACTCTAAACACTGCGCCATCTTGGCTCCTTAAATGGAGCTGCGCACACACAAGTGCACTTGCCAGCCACTCACACGAACCATCTCCTCTCATCCTCCTCAGTTCGCAAAGCCGGAAATGCTGGAGAACTCTGAACTAGATTACTACATAATTAAATACAAGAAGTTATTATTGAAACCGGTGCTTTCTTTATATAGAAATCCTTTTTAATCTATGGTTTGGCTGAATAAAAAAAATTAATATTTCAACAAAAGTTACAGATTATTCAATCTATTGTACTTTCAAACTGACCATATTTTGCAGATTTTTTTTTTTTTAAAGTTTCTCTAATGAAATATGGTGCGGAACCTTATTTAAAATGATCCTGGAAATGTTGCAATTTTGTATCATTAATTAATTTTTGATTATGTTGTTTCATACATACAGAGAACTGTATAGGTTCCTTGTCTCACCCAGAAAATATCAGCAATTCATTTTACAAATGCTACTGTTTCTTACTACTGTTTTATTATAGTTGTACAGAACTGTAGATTCACACAAAAACTTATAAAATAAACAATTTTCCTGCTTTGTTACTTAGGTATCATTAACAGAC
Organism: Imantodes cenchoa; assembly: GCA_027560375.1. Classification (NCBI taxonomy): domain Eukaryota; kingdom Metazoa; phylum Chordata; class Lepidosauria; order Squamata; family Dipsadidae; genus Imantodes; species Imantodes cenchoa. The sequence continues at coordinate 14,266 of JANHGD010003434.1, forward strand.
ATTGAAGTATTTAAACAGACATATTTCAATATTTTGTACAACGCCCTGAGTCCCTGGGGATTGGGCGGCCTATAAATTTTAATAATAAATAAATAATAAATAAAGTGATGAAAACCAGTAGACCCATTTGTAGTTCACATTCTACAGATTCAGGGAAAGGCAGATAATCATTGCCATGGAAAAATATAATCACTTGTTTTCTCAAACAGGTTCTCACTACTAATTTAACAAGGATTTCCTGACCTGACATTCTTCCTTCAATTTGAATGTTTTGAAAAGCAAAGAATTTGTGCTATGTAGCACTTTGGAAGACACTAGTCAGGAAAGGGTTTTTTTAATCTATAATGCTTGGTGCATAATCACAGAAAGTAGCCCAAGGAAATAGCACAGCAGCCTAACTTTGAAGAGTAATAACGCCCTATGTAGAAAACAACAAATAAAATTTGAAATGCATTAGATGAGGATGACAGTATTCAAGATAGGCAACATTCATCTATCAAAGTCTTAGTTTAAAAAAATACTTCAAAAAATTCCTACAGAAAATCATTGCACAGGGGTTCATTTTGAAGATTTTGGCTCTTTGCTAATGATCTTGTAATGTAAACGAAGTAGGGAAAGCATATAAAGAATTCCTAGAATTCTTTCCATCCCCATTAACAATGGTGGCCACAGGAGATCCTCTTGGTTTTTTATCCTGTGAAAGAGAAAGCACAGAAGGGGCGTTGGTCTTACCTGACAGGCCTCTTCTCGTAGGGTGGAGATAGCATCTAGACATGGTTTGTCCTTGTCCATTCATCCAATAGGACTAAGTCTTTTAAGCTGATTATTCCTGCCCATGTGCCGGTAACCCCAGCTTCATGAGGGTGGTGCTGCTGATAGACAACTATCCCTCTCCAACGGGACCAAAGAAAAGGTTAATGCAAGGAAAAAATGGACACGAAGACAGACCAGGACCAGAGAGAAACCAGGGCGGGGCTAGATGCTATCTCCACCCTACGAGAAGAGGCATATCAGGTAAGACCAATGTCCCTTCTCCATAGAGGGTGCAGCTAGCATCTAGACATGGGACATACCAAAGCCATGTGTCCAAGGGTGGGCTGGTCCTGGGTCCAGAGACTCACTGTGAATGCACCTGCTGAAGAACCCTGCGGCCAAAGGCCGCGTCTGCTGATGCAAAGGCATCAATCTTGTAATGCCTGATGAAGGGCAATAGGGAAGCTCAAGTAGCCGCCCTACAAACCTCCTCGATGGAAGCTTGGGTCGCCCATGCCACTGTCATTGCAGCACTGCAAATGGAATGTAACGTCACTCAAGGGGAACGGGGAAGAGAGTTCAGATCATACGCCTTAGCGATGGTGCCCCTCAGCCAACGCCCAATGGTAGTGGGGGACACCTTGTGGCCCATCATGGATGGTAGAAAGGAAACGAACAGAGACTCTGTCCTCCGTATCGTAAATGTGCGTTGAATATAAATCCGCAGGGCCCGGCGGACATCCAATGTGTGCCACCTGAGTTTTAAGGGATGGCAAAGGTTGGGACAAAAATTAGGGAGGATGACCTCCTGAGCCCTATAGAAGCAGGAATTAATCTTGGGAAGGAAGGAGAGATCCAGACGGAGCACCACTCTGTCCAAGTGGAGGATGCAGAGGTCCTTCTTTATGGAGAGAGCCACGAGTTCTGAAATTCACCTGGTGGAGGTGATGGCTACCAGGAAAGCAACCTTGCAAGTGAGGAGATGGAGGGAAGCCTCATGTAAGGCCTCATAAGGTGCCACTGTCAGAGAGTTAAGAACCCTGGACAGATCCCAGGTCGGGTACCTGTGAACTACTGGTGGGCAGAGATTGGCTGCTCCACAGATAAACCTCCTCACCGAGGGATGCAATGTCAGGGACTCCAGGGAATCGCAGGATAATACAAAGGATAAGGCCGCCACCTGCCTCTGGATGGTGTTAGGTGCGAGCCCCTTATCCAGCCCCGCCT
>JANHGD010003435.1:32858-43910 GCA_027560375.1 Imantodes cenchoa
ATACCATGGTCAATGGTATCGAAAGCCGCTGAGAGGTCAAGTAGCACCAGGATAGAGGAATAACCCCTATCCCGGGCTCGCCAGAGATCATCCATCAGAGTGACCAAGGCAGTTTCTGTGCTGAAACCAGGCCTGAAACCAGACTGAAAAGGGTCAAGATAATCTGTATCATCCAAGAACTGCTGGAGCTGCTTAGCCATCACCTTCTCCACAACCTTCCCAAGAAAGGGAAGGTTGGAGACTGGTCTATAGTTATTAAGAATAGATGGGTCCAAGGAAGGCTTCTTGAGTAGGGGCCTAACCACCGCCACCTTGAACCGGTGGGGGACCGACCCCTCCCTCAAAGAAGCGTTGACTAAAGCTTGGACCCATCCTCGTGTCACCTCTCTACTGGCCGAGACCAGCCAGGAGGGACACGGATCCAGTAAACAGGTGGAGGCACTCACAGCTCCCATGGCCTTGTCCACTTCCTCAGGGCTCGCAGGCTCAAACTCTTCCCATAAAATCAGACTAAGACCCACCCCAGTCACCTCGACTTGTACTGCCCAATTGGAGTCCAGGTCTGTCCAAATCTGAATGACTTTATCGGTCAGAAACTGAACAAATTTCTCAGCTCTGCCCTGTAAGGGTTCTTCGACACCCTCCACATTAAGGAGGGAGTGTGTCACCCTAAACATAGTGGCTGGGTGAGAATCTGCGGATGCAATAAGAACAGAAAAATGTGAACATTTTGCCACCTTTATCGCCACTAAATAAGTCCTAATATAGGCTCTTAGTAGTGTTCAGTCAGATTCAACTTTACTGGCTCTCCATCGTTGCTCTAGGCATCTCTTATGGCATTTCATCTCCTGGAGTTCCTCAGTAAACAAAGGAGCTCTCCGGGATCCACTGCCTCAGAGAGGCCGCAAAGGCGCAATCCGATCGATTGCTCCCGCAGCTGCCCGATGCGAGGCCTCTGCGAGGGCTTCAGAAGGACTGTGAACCAGAGCTTCAGGAAACTCCCCAAGCTCCCTCTGAAACCCTTCTGGGTCCATTAGGCGCCTGGGGTGGAACCACCTAATCGGTTCCACCTCCTTGCGGTGGAGGTGTGATGTGCAGAAGTCAAGCCTAAGTAGGGAATGATCTGACCATGACAAGGGTGAGATAGCTAAACCCCTCAGTTCCAGATCATTACTCCACTGTCCAGAGAGAAATACTAAGTCTAAATACTAAGTGTGTGACCCCCCTCGTGAGTCGGACCGTCAATTACTTGGTTCAAGTCCATGGTTGTCATGGAAGCCATGAACTCCTGAGCAGCATCAGAGGCGACAGCCAGTGATGGCAGATTGAAGTCCCCCCAGAACCATAAGCCTGGGAAACTCCAATGCCAGGCCAGCCACCACCTCAAGCATGCCAGGCAGGGCCATTGCGATGCAGCTAGGAGGCAGGTACATCAGCAATAAGCCCACCTGAACCCCGACATCCAACTTCATAAGGAGAGACTCACACCTGACAATCTCCGGAGCAGGGAGCCCACATGGGCAGAAATCTCTGCGGATCATAATTGCCACTCCTCCACCCCTTCCCTGGGGTCGAGCTTGATGCCAAACCAGAAACCCGTCTGGACAAATTTCAAAGAGGGGCATCCCCCTCTGGGCCCAGCCAGGTCTCAGTAATGCAAGCCGGGTCGGCTCCCTCATCTGGGATCATGTCCTGAATGAGGGGCGCTTTGTTGACAATAGACCTGGCATTGCATAGCAACAACCTGAGCCCAGAGTCCTGTAAGCCCGAGTCACCAGGCCTCGTGGAAGAAACCGGGGGCCCAGAATGGGGAATCACTGTGATATAGTGATTCCTCATTCCTTGAGAGTGGCCAACCCTCCGGCTCCTGTCATATCTACCTCTCCCTACAACAACCGGTATGGTCCGACTCCCCCCCCCCGATGGCCCGCCACTCCCCCCTCAACAGCCTCCATTTCCCTCGACAGGCCCACTGAGTCATGCATTCTGAGTCAGGGGTTAGGTCGGAGCCTCATCTGCTTCTTTATGAACACTCAGCAGGTGGGGTAATCCTTCCGCCCTCAGCTCATAGCCTTACAAACAAATCTCTCTCATACAGCCAATTATTCAATATATAAGAATGACTTTCAAACTCTTTGAAATGAAGCACTGCCCTTACATTCCCCCATATACCCCCCCCCCCAGATCCCACTTCAAAGGTAGGGCAGGGTAGAACATTCATAATGCTATCCTTCATACATTCCTTCCAATTCCCTCCCTCCAGTTAATAAATAAATTCCCCAATTCATACAGTAATCCCAATTTCCATTCTCTCCTCATCCATTTGCCCCATTCACACACATCCCCATAGACCCCGAGGTAGAAGAGATATAATAGGTTGAATAATTAATAAAGTTGTAGATGGATAAAGTGCATGTAATAGAACCGAAGAAAACAGTTCAGGTTGGCCTTATTCCCTCTGATAGTTGATAGTAAATTTCTGGGGGAGTCAATGTTATATGTTCTTTTAAAGTGCCCTGTAGCTGAGTGTCTCTCTTTCTCTTTTCCACACAGACCTTCAGCCTGGCCACCAGTGGGAGGGCTGCCTCACCGGAGCAACTTGCCTGCGGTGCGACCCCAGCCAGGGTAGCACTAGGTTTAGTGGTCACTTCCCCATCTTCTTCATCTCTGATATTCCCTGAGTCTTTTCCACCCCTCCAGTATTGTCAGAAGAACAGTCAGGACTCAGGACCCGGACTAGGTTTATGAGATTTAGTTTAATGTTTAATGACTCTGATTAATGAACCCAAGCAAATCGGAACTCTGAGACTTGGCTCCTTCTCAAAGGTCTTTTTTAATGAGTACATCATATCGGCCCAGATTCAATGGAAAACCAAATCTAAATCTTTTCCGTAGTTTCAGTATAATTAAACTAGGAAATAACCCCATCCCCAAGTGTCACAGGTCACATTGACCAATTGGGTTAATTGGCAGGCACTCCTTCTGCACCCTTATTTGTTGCCAGTAGAGATGACCTTGGTTCTCAGGAGAAAGCTTTTGCTGTGTGTAGTAATGCATTCCAACCTCCTTCCCCCCCTTTACCCTCTGCGTGGCAACTGAGGAATAGAAAGTTCAGTCTGAAGTTGACAGGTACCAGTGATATAGTACACCTTCGATTTTACATTACTGCTCTGGTATCTTAGCAGATCACAAGTTGAACATGCAGTTGGAGAAGGAAGGAAGGAAGGAAGGAAGGAAGGAAGGAAGGAAGGAAGGAAGGAAGTCCTAAATTGGATCAAGAATAATAAAGTGTCAGGATTACCAAAAGTCATTATTCCTGCCCTTTCTTCATTTGTTAGAACCAGATTTTAAGAAAGTCACTGGCAACCTAGTATGTTCAAATGATAGGGAACATTGGAATAAAAAATTATGAGAAATGTTTGGAGGCACTGGGTGTGTTTAAGCTGAAAAAAAAGATGGTATTGAGATGCCAAAGGTATCTTCCAAGTATTTGAAAAGCTGTTATGTACAATATTGGGCAGAATTCTTTCAAGTTGTCTCAGAAGAAAGAGTAAGAACAATGAATTTAAAATGGCAAGGAACTATGTTGAGATATTCATGAGCTGGAAGAGCCAGTGTAACATGGTCAGCCAATAAATTAGCATAGTAACTGAGTCAGCCAATGGGAGTTAACTGCTACTGAGTCTGTGCAGGAGAAACTATAAGCTTAAGGCTGGGTGTGGTTCCAGTCTCCACAAGGTCTCAGTTAACTCTGTTCGATATGTGTTATGATCTCTGTAAGGTCTCTGCTTTGAACTTGCTGTAATGAAGCTAATTCTCTGTAATTGAATGAAGAAGAATACTCAGCATATGGTATTGTAAATGTCTGTTATTATGATTATAAAGAAGTTATTTAATTCAGCTAAAATCAGTCAACTGTGTGAGCTTCTGGTTTATTTTTCAACAGAGAAAATTTTCAATAAAACCAAATTCACTTAACACCAATGTTACTAATTTAACAGTTGCAGTGATTCACTTAACCCATCGTAGCAAGAAAGGTTATAAACTGAGACAAAACTCACTCAACAATTGTCTTGCTTAGCAATGGAAATTTTGGGCTCAATTGTAGTCGTAAGTCGAAGACTACTTGCCCTCTCCAGATTAATAATGGAAGATGCCCCATTCTTACACCTATCTTTGCCTGAAGAACTCTGGAATTATTCTCATTAAGGGTACATTACCCAAGCAATAGGCTTTCTCGTTCTCATTTATCTGGCATTGTGCTTGAGGCATTCCCCCACTGCATTCATTGACAAAATATGATGAGATGCGGAGCAGCATGTTTGATCCAGGCCAGTGAATTTGCTGAGTGCAGTTTTAATTAGAAGCAATTTGGTTGCTGAATTTCCCTGGGACTACACAGCATTGCTGACTCACGGCACCCCCTACCTCCTACACACACACACACACACACACACACACACACACACACACACACAGAAGCTTTCCTGCTGACTGAATGACAAACTGCACTGCAGAAAGGAGCGGAGGAAACACACGGCTGCAGAGTTTGCAGTTGCAGGCAATGGCCTGAGTTCTTTTATTTGCAGCTCTGTGGGGAGCCAGTTGCCAAGAAAGGTTACTGCCTTGATTATGTGATCCAGTAGCACTGGTAGCAGTTGGGTACTGTCTCCTGTGGATCTCAGACCAAGGAGATCAGGTCAGACAAAGCTCTGGGATGGTTTTGCTCTTATTCCAGCAAAAGTGTAACAAGGAGCAAAAGGAGATAATTTAATTAAGCAGCTCACGGTTTCTTACTTACCAATTATATTTTTTTCCAGCATGTAATCTAAAAGAACTATGCACATTTTCCTCCCTCCTGCTTCAAGAAAATGGCATTGTATTTAAAGGGAGAAATCACACATCCACCCTTAAGATAGAATTCAGAGGGCATTTCCCCCAACTGCAGAAGGCACACTTTCCTTACAGGCTGCAGCAAATGGAGCTGCTTCACAAGCTCAGAAGGTGTTTTTCTTATGACTGCTACCAAGGAACAATACATAGAAGTCAGCATAGCCTAAGTCCATTATGGCGAACCTATGGCACGTGTGCCACAGGTGGCATGCAGAGCATTATCTGCGGGTACGCGAGCCATTGCCCTAGCTCAGCTCCAGCGCACATGTGCCGGCCAGCCAGTTGATTTTCGGCTTGCACGGAGGCTCTGGAAGGGTGCTTTTGGCCTCCCCAGGCTCCAAGAAAGCCTCTGGAGCCTGGGCAGGGCAAAAAACTGGCCTACCGGACGTCGGGAAAAGGGGGAGCAGGGGAGGGGGGTCATGCGTGCATGCACAGGGGATGGGGCATGTAGGAGGCATTGAATTATGGGTGTGGGTATGCACGCATGCACAATAGTGTGCACGTGTGCGCTTTCGGCACCTGAGGGAAAAAAGGTCCGCCATCACTGGCCTAAGTCATGACTTGACCCACTAAAATGGCACTTTCTAAAAGCAAGTCAGAACAACCATGATCTCAATGATTAAGGAAACAAGGAGATCCTAGGAAAATACACTGCAGCAGAAGGGGACTCTCCAGATCAACCTAGTTACTGTCTCTTCTAGGTTAGGTTATGATTGGCCAAGCTAACACCTCCCTTTGTAAGTGATATTGCAATCCAGTTAATGCGATACTGCTGTAGATTTTCTTTTTGTCAATTGGTCCAATGCTAATCTGGCAATTCTATGAAAAATCGGGTTAAATGAATAAAATAATATTCTTTCTCATGCCAACATGTTAACAGCCTTCCAACATGGACTGTCATGAACTAGATCCAAGGTCCTTTTTTGTCTTAAGATTTCTTTTTTTAAAATAATAATAATGTCATAGACATAAATGTAGCTAATCTAGTTATTTTTATTCAGTTGTGCTCCCTGGAAATGTGGGACTTTTTATTGTCCAAATGTGGTCTTAAGAATAAATAGCCAAGCAGGCAAAAAGTAACAAATTCTTCTACAAAGATCTGGCATTTTTCAATGTTAATAAACAAATATGACTCATAGTACAGCATTTATGAGAGGACATGTCTTTTAAGAGGACAGTTGAATTTACAAATCAGTCATAATCCATAATTTCAGAACATGGTGACTTTGACATAGTTCAATGGCCTGGGCAAGGTAAACCCCATAAACCCAAATTTATGATTGCACGTCCTTCCATGTGTCACAAAAGATGAGAATTTGAAATTTAGCAAAGTGTCCTTTCCTTTTCTAGGGTTATTTATCTTATAAAGTATATGTGAATGTATCCAGTGCACAGTTTTTATCATGTCTTAGTGCTGCTGAAATACCTTTATTGCATATTCTCTGCACAAGAAAATGTCTGTGCCATTCAAAAGGAGAGTGAGTGTTTTCTTGAATATTCTTAAAGTATATCTTTGGACAATATGCTTTGCATATTAGTAATCTTATTGAAAATATAGAGCTGAAACTCAGACCCGAGAAAAACAGAAGAAATTTCTCCATGTTACATTACTAAATATTACTTTTAAATCTAGCTAACATAAAAGGCTTTTCTCACATAAAATATTTGCAAGGTAGTTGAAGGCAAAGCTTCAAGAAATCAGATTTGTCACCAAGTGAAATACAAAAATGTCAAATCTGTTCAGAAGACATATTGATGTAACAAACATAGACTCGTCAAATATAGGGTGTATATTGAAATGGTCTATGAGAATTTTCAGAGGACAAAACTGCAATGTTCTGTCTGTATACTGCTTTTTTGCAGGGAAGGCAGTAAAGGCACTGTTTCTTTTTTTGGCCTTGTGACAAGAAGTATACATATAATTCAACACAGAACATCAAATCCACCCGTTATCACATACCAGAAGCTTGTAGTTTACAATCCTAAATGTTCTTATTTCCAATAGTTTATAGTGACATTGTGCTGAAATTGGTAAACAATTTTGTCCAGTATGTTCTCAATCCATGTGAAAGGAAGTAGACAAGCTGATCATACAAATATGGTGTGCAAAGTGTAAACTTTTTCAGCATCTCTAGAAACTCTGTCAGGGGCCATGTTAGTGATGATTCCCAAAGTCATTATATAATGGGAGAATGAATAGATTCACGGAAATGGGGATATATCTCCAGAGCACGGCCTGCTGTGCTCCATTTTATTAGCATTAGAGTCATGCCCTCCCAAAATAAATCCAGCATTGCCAGGCATCCCACTGGGCAGCTATATGAGCTTCCTTCTGCTACTCATACCTTCTGTTGCATGAGCACACAAAGGAGAGGAAAGGAAATCCAAGCAACACAGAATTCAACAAAGCTATTTCCCTGCCATGAGCAAACCCAGCCAGGTTTTAAGACCCACTTAAACTCTATTGCCAAACATCCAAAGCACACCGATACCACCATCTCGGTGACAGGAAAGGGATTGGTAGCTTTTCCTCCGTGCCATGCAAGTTGCTAAATTGGAGGGGAGGGTTGTATGAATTAATTGACAGCAAGCACTTATGCTCCCATGTCTGTCTATCTGTCTGTCTGTCTCTCGCTCTCACTCACAATCACACACACACACACACACACACAAACATGCACACACTGCAGTCTCTTACACAGCTCTCACACTATCACTTCATCCTCCCCACTGCCCTTACTAGCTTCCTGCTGCATTTTAAACATGAGATACCAGAAAACTGATGGTCAGAAATTAGTCAGGTGGCTGGCAGGGATCTGGTTACTTGCTTTCCTCCCATTAATGGGAGCAGGAAATCAATGACCAGTTTTTCTTCAAGGAGGGTCAGCATGCTAATCAGATGGCCAACAGGAAGAGCAATATTCTAACTCAGGAGATCTGCAATTTTTGTAATCAAGAGAGGGGTACCACAGAGTATAGTAAACAATGTACAATACACATAAAAATGGGCAGAACTTCAGTTGTACTGTCATGGCCATGATCTTGACTGTTTTGAAATGCACCCTGTGGACACTCCTGAATCAAGAGGTTCAAGTGTTCCTTTAGCTGTGGAAAGAAATTTAAAGTGGATTGAAGACAGGCAGGCAGGCAGGCAGGCAGGCAGGCAGGCAGGCAAACAATCCTGCTTTTGTTTAATCTTAGATGGGTCAGAGATGAATTTTGACAGGTTTTTAGACTTCTGTTATTTTATCTTGCTATTAATCCCCTTTTTTGTAATCCACAGAGATCATTCCAGTTGTCCCTCTGAATGTTGATTTTTTTCAACCATCTTGATGCAGGAAACAATTGTAATGAAAGTATGGCTGAAAAACCAAAGACCTCTCTTCCCCAAATAGGAAAGTGGCATTTAATTATGACATTCCTAACCCTAATCAAATGTGTGATCCAACCTGCCTACTTTGCACCCTTGCACCTGAAAATTGTGGATGTTACTCCTCACAACCCCTTAAGCATTTTTCCAACAACTCAAATGTTGCCCTTCACTATCTTACAGAATAGTTGGCATTGTTCATTTTGATTTTACTTTGGTACTTAAATGTAATAAGAAAATGATTAATTTTAAAATGGCAATAGAAGGAAAATGCTTTTTCTTATCCACTGGATCATCTTTGTATACTATGGTTATTCTATAATAACTTGAGCACCCACTAATCCTTGTAGCTTACCTCACAATTCTGACAGCTCTGTGTGTGTGTGTGCGTTGCATTCATTGCTTGACTAAATCACAATATTGTTTTCCACACACTCCCAAGCTGTTATTGCAAGAAGCCATCATCTTACAATGATTTCCCCCTAGCTTTGACTGAGCAGATGAGATCTGCCACGTTTAGTGCCAGTGGAAACCAAACAGCATATGTGAATGGGGAATATTCGTAGCAGATTTGTCCTATAGCATCCATTGTAGGAAAAGGCTGGTGTTTGTACATTGCAAAGGTATTTCAAATTGGAAAAGAGGCAATGTCTCCACTTCCTTCCACTCACCCTAGGCAAAGCCACGTTTTGTTTTTATTTGCTTGGGCAGCTAGGTTCTTATTGACTTGCATCTGTGTCTGTGTTATTATGAATGTTTTCATAGTAACTATGACAATTATGAAACTATGTGGTTGGATTATGAATAAAGATTATTAAAGTTTCCTTTGGGTTCTTATTTCCAAAATTAGGCATGAAATGGTAAATTATCTCATAGAGAGGGTAAACTAAGGGCAAGATTAAATCTTCACACCTCTCAGATACTTAAGGACATAGTGTCTTTCCCACACTTCAGATAATGTGATGAAAATTTCTTATAATAGCTTGATTTCTTAGATTTAATAAATAGCTGTCCCCAATCAAATTTCTCCATTTTCAGATATGACAAAGTGACAATAATTCACATGCTTGAAAGAAATAAAGATCAATTATCATTCCCCCAATATTTGAAATTTCCTATTTTCAAGTATGAGAAATTGACAATAATTCACATTCTTAAAAGGAATACAGATCAGTCCTCCATTATTTAAATTTCATTGAATTATCCTTGAAACAAAAGATTATTGGAAATCCATTTACTGTATGTGTGTGTATAATGTTTAGAAGCCTTAATTTGTTGTTTGTACACTGGTTATCATGTTCTTTGTCCCATTTAAAAATAAGGTCATGAAAATAAGGTCACAGTTATAAAGGATGCCAGCACATTGCTTTCATTTTTATATCTTTTTTCTGGAGCTTTTCTGTTTTGCTTTGTTTTCTCCAGATAGTGGTTAATGAAACGTTAGATTGAAATTAATTCCATAAAAAAGGAGATTAATTGGGGATAATGGGAATTGCACAAGTTAGGGAAATACTCTTCTAGAATATCATACTTTATTATATATAATTTATGACATTATAAAAATGAAAAGAATCCTACATAAAATCAGCTCCATTTGGAAAATTAAACTATCTTCCCCCTTGGTTCTCCTAAGATGAGACATCTTTATCAGATACCATGGCGTTTGTTTTCTTCCTTTTTAAATTGCTGATTCATGGTTGAATGAATTAAAGATTTGCCAAAGTTGGCTTGCAGATCTACTGGATTCAGGCCAGCTGCACTTTGGCATGCAAAGCCATTTACAAGAAACAAAGTCTTGTGGAGCTGAAGTTTTGTGTGTTGAGGAACAGGCAAGTCAAACTGTGCACAGTGTAAATAATCTTCCAAGATTTGATTAATGAACTAGTATTTGTTCCAGGTTTAGTTTAGCCAACACGTTAGGATGATGGATGTTATCAAAATCCCATTAGGGATATGAAACTATGAAGAAAAAAAATTAGCACTGCATCTGAGACATGGATGCTGAACATGGCGATAACTCAGTTATTAGGATTAATAACCCAATACAGTTTTGCAACTATGCCTAATGTTATGGCTAAGAAACGGCTGCGTTGGAATCCAGATTCCAATTTCCTCCTTGCTCATGAATACACTATGACTCTTTGACAAAATCTTATATAGATCAAGTGGATGGGCCACAAAAGAACCACAATCTGCAAATGACTCTAATGGTGCCTTTGTATACTTGATGTTTTGATTTGGTATCTTGACTAATTACCACTAATTTGGTTACAAAGGGATATTTCTAACCTGCACTTGTTTAATCCTTTTTAAATATTCATTACATTTATCATTACATTTGTGAAATTAGTTTTGTTTATGATTTTTTTAAAAATCCAAACTCTTTGGTCAATATTGCTAAATTAGCCCTTTCCCCTTTGCCGTCATAAAATGTTTATGGTGCTATCTAGGTTTTGTACCACCTCTTCTTCCCTTTTGCTTGTCTCCTAAAAAACCACAAGGCCTTTATCATTTTCAGCAGGATTTACAGAAAGGTTTGTTGGTTTGCTTTTCAGTCCATTTAAATCCCAGAGACTTTTGGCAGCTTATATAAAATATAAAACCAAATAAAACAGTGGTCCCCAACCTTTTTACCACCGCGGACTGGTAGGGTGGGTTCCGCACGCAGCACCTTATCACGGGCGCGTCCCTGTGCGAGCTTTTGCTTTCTGCGCATGCAGAAAGCAAAAAAAAAATCTCACGAGGGAACTCTCACCCGTGTGAGATTTTGGCTTTTTTTTTGCTTCTGC
>JANHGD010003436.1:17125-29291 GCA_027560375.1 Imantodes cenchoa
TGCCTAGGCAGGGGGTTGGACTAGAAGACCTCCAAGGTCCCTTCCAACTCTGTTGTTATTATTATTATTATTAAACTAGGCAACAACATCAGAGCATTGTTGATTTTACCTAGCTTGGGTAATGAAATGTCTGCAAGAAAATAAGAGAGCACCAAAGACTTCTCAACTCCCAGCATCTTTCACTTTATCCGTGGTAGTGGATTCATCTGGACCTAGAAAGAATTCCTCATGCATTCAGTCACAGAGGATTTCCTCTTTATTTATCAATCAAATTTATGTGGCTACCCATCTTACACGAAGTGAATCTGAGCAGCATAAGCTTGCAATAAAACCAACAATTACAAGTTTGACTTATGATCACAGTTGGGACCAGAACTGTTGCTGAGCAAAGTAGTTGTTAAATGACTCTGCCTCATTTTATGATCTTTTTGCAACAAGCAGTTGTTAACTGCAGTTGTTAAGTGAATCATGCAGTTGTTAAGTGTATCTGGCTTCCCCCATTGACTTCGCTTGGCAGAAACTTGATGGCAGGGTCATAAATGGCAATCACACAACTCCAGGCTGGTGCAACAGTTGTAAATACATGTCAGTTACCAAGCAACTAAATTTTGATAACATGTCAGTGGAGATGCTGCAATGGTTATAAGCGCAAGGACTGGTTGTAAATCACTTTTTTCAGTGTTGCTGTCAGGGTTCCAAGTAATACATCTATAGCAGGGGTGGGTTCCTACCAGTGCAGACCAGTACGTGAGCACCGGTAGCGGCGGGCTGGTGAGGTTAATTTACGTGTGACAGCTCCAGTGCTGTCTGTGCCGGTCCGTGCGTGCCGCCATCTTTTTTTCACAATTTTTGTTGATTTTTTGGGGGTTAACCCTAACCCTTGACATGAGTGACGTCAATTTGGCCACGCCCACTCGGTCACATGACCACCCAGCAATCCTCCCACCCAGTCACATGACCACAAAGCCACTCCCACCCAGTCACATGACTGCCAAACCACTCCTTCACAGTCACATGAACATCAAGCCCCGCCCACAAAATAAGCCATGGCGACAGAGTGGTAGTAAAAAAAATTGGAACCTACCCCTGATCCATAGCAAACAGAACTCGGTGGCAAGCAGGTTCCTCAAAGTACAGGTTTATTCAAGGACTAAACCAGTTATTACGTCCATAGATTTTCTGGTATGAAAGAGGAGATATGTTCCTGTTCAAAATGTAATGGGAAATTCTATACTCTCTGTAATTTAGATCATATAAGCTGTTTTCTAGAATGTAAGTTATTCACTATAAAATGTGTTCAAACAGTGTGACAGAAAATGCAGCTACTCTGAGTTCACATGACACACTATATCCAGGGATGAGTTCTAATTTACCTTGCTACCGGTTCACTTCCTCCCGTGCCGCATGGCCGCGCCTCATGGCTGTGCGTGTGTGCGCATGCACAGTGGCAAAAAAATTTTTTTTTTAAAAGAAGCCAAAAACAAAATGACGATGCATGCACAGTGCTAGAAACTCGGCTTCTGCGCATGCGCAGAAGAAAAAAAACCCAGGAAAAAAATCAATTTTTTTAAAAAAAAAATCCATTTAAAAAACAAAACAAAACATGGTGGCATCCACAGACCGGCAAAGACCAAATCGGTTCCATGATGTCATTATGACATCACCAGCGGGTTGCTACCAGTTTGGGCGAACCAGTCCGAACTGGGAGAAACCCACCTCTGACTACACCAGATTAAAATGGGTTTTGGTGATGCGTGATCTATTGTGCAGCAAGATCAGAATTCATTTCTTAACATTAGATTGAAACAAGGCATTGATGTTACTCCATAGTGTAGTTTATTTGGTCAAAATATGTGAGCACAGCAATTCTTGTTTCATTATCCTGGTTTAGAATGTTATCTGAATCCATCCAGAGCGTCAGTATCCCTAGATTATATTGTGCAATCATATTGCTTGATTTATGGGCCCCAGATACCACTGCCTTCTCTTATAACTTTCCTCTGTTTTCCTCTGTTTTTCCCTGCATTTTTCTCATAGTTCAGAAAATCCCTAAAGTAGAGAAAGATGGAATATCTTTACAATGATTTACGACTGAGAGCACTGCTGTCTATTTAAAAGTACATACTCACTCTGAACATTATTTTATGCTCATTTAATGCTTCTTTATATTCATATTGATAACTGGCCTTCTCTAAAATAAGCCTGCAATCATCTCAGCTATGCTCATAACAAGATCATATGTGGTCCAGCAATTAATTAATTGGATTTAAATAGCATCATAGGCACATGATAGTTAGAAACTTCAAGAGAGACAGAAAGACACAAAGCTGTGCAAGAGAATTGGAGTAAAATGTAATGTGCCAGGGTTTTTTTCCCCTCTTACTACATCAGAGCATCAGAAAAGGTGGTGCAGGTTTTAAACAGCAGTAATAGGAGGCAGTAAATGGAATGATTCATGGAAATTATTTTCACTGTCCTGGGAAAATAATACTTGGTTCTTAATTGAGTTGCACCCACTCAGCATCACTACATACTTTAGGAGTGAGCCTAAATCTATTTTCACTATTGGCTTACCAATCTTATTAGATTTATATTCTGGCATTCCTCTGGAACACAAGAAAGTTGATGTGCCTAGAAGGTAACTCTCCAGTAGATCTCTCTCCAGTAGAGAAGGAAAGTAGAGAAGGGAACAAGGGGATCAGCCATATTGGATTTAATTCTCACTAACAGAGATGAAATGATAGAAGTGTTGAAGCTACAGGAACCTTGGGGGCAAGTGATCATGCAATATTGGAATTCAACATTATGCAAACAAAAGTAGTAGAACAAAGTCAAACTAGAGTCTTGGACTTTAAGAGAGCTAATTTCAATAAATTTAGAGAGAGCTTGGGAAGGATTCCATGGATGAGAATCCTCAAGGAGAAAACACATCAAGAAGCTTGGGAAATTTTGAAAAGTGAGATTATAAAACCCAGTCTAACACAATACTAATGACGAAGAAAAACAACAGCTCTCAAAAGAAACCAGCATGGTTGCATAAAGAACACTCTAACAAATTGAAAGTATACTTGTCAAAAATGACAAGTATAAAAAGTGGAAAGAGGGGCAAATAAATAAGACAGAATATCAGCAAATAGCCCGAGCCTGTAAAGATGAAGTAAGAAAAGCTAAGGCTCACAATGAACAAAAGCTTGTGACAAAAGTAAAAAAATAACAAAAAAAAGCTGCTTCCAACAAATTAAAAACAAAAAAAAGTCAGGGAAACAATTGGTCCATTGCTGGGAGAAAGTGGCAAGAAGGTGACAAGCAACAGGGAGAAAGCAGAACTACATAACTCATTTTTTGCATCTGTCTTTACACAGAAGGAAAAAACAGTCCAAAAATAGCACCACATCAAAAACAAATTAGGAACAGAAGTTAAAATAGGGAAGAAAATGGTAAGTGAACACCTTTCTACCCTAGACGAGTTCAAACTACCAGGACTGGATGGATTACACCCCAAGGTTCTGAAGGAACTGGCAGACCAGATCTCAGAACCACTGAACTATACTTTTCAAAGATCCTGGAGCACCGGGGAACTTTCAAAGGACTGGAAAGGAGCTGATGTAGTTCCCATCTTCAAAAAAGGGAAAAAAATAGTTCCAGGAAACTATAGACTTATTAGCCTGACCTCAATACCAAGGAAGATTCTGGAAGAGATAATAAAGCAATGAATCAGTGAACACCTAGAAGCAAACAAAGTAACAACCAAAAGCTAACATGGGTTTGTCAAAAACAGATCATGCCAGACTAAAGTTACTGCATTCTTTGACAAAGTGACAAAATTAGTGGACCAGAGGAATACTGTTAGTATAATTTACTTGGACTTTAGAAAGTCATTTGATAATGTAGACCATAAGCTACTACTAGATAAAATAGAAAAATGTGAGCTAGATAGTATCACCACCAGATGGATTCGTAACTGGCTGACCAACCGCACTCAACGTGTAGTCCAGCGGTAGGTTGCTCCCGGCTCAGCCCAGTTCTGCAAACCGGTAGCAGCGGCGGGAGGAGGCTCCGCCCACCCACCCATGACGCCTCTGTGCATTTGAGTGTGCTCATGAACCATAGCAATAGGTTGATATGAACCCACTACTGGTGTAGTCCTCAATGGGACTGCATCTACATGGAGGGAAATATGCAGTGGAGTATCCCAAGGCTCTGTTTTAGGCCCAGTGCTCTTTAACATCTTCATCAATGACTTGGACCAGGGGATAGATGAGGAACTCATCAAATTTGCAGATGACACCAAACTGGCAGGAATAGCCAGCTCTCCAGAAGATAGGCTCAAGATACAGAAGGATCTTGAACATTGGGCACTATCTAACAAAATGAAATTCAATGGAGAAAAAAAGTAAGGTTCTACATTTAATCAAGAAAAACAAAATGCACAGGTACAATATATGTGGTAGCTTGCTCAACAGTAGTAACTGTGAGAGGGATCTTGGAGTCCTAGCAAACAATCATTTAAATAAGAACCAGCACTGTGCAGCAGCTGCCAAAAAAGCCAACACATTTCTAGGCTGCATAAACAGAGGGATAGAATCAAGATCACATGAAGTATTAATACCACTTGGTAAGGCCACACTTGGAATACTGCGTCCAGTTTTGGTCACCTCAATGTAAAAAAGATGTTGAGACTCTAGGAAGAGTGTACACATGTATGCGCCGGCCATCTGATTTTCAACTCACGTGGAGGCTCTTGGAGGGTGTTTTCTGCCTCTGGAGAGCCTCCGGGGTGGGTGGAGAGGGCATTTTCGCCCTCACCAGGGTCCAAGAAAGCCTCTGGAGCCGGGGGAGGGTGAAAAACAGAATTACCGGACCCACCGAATGTCGGGAAATGTAGGGGGGGCATACCCAGGGGGTGGGGCAGCGCAGAGGGCACGCACATATACAGGGGACGTGGCACATGGGGGTTATTGAATTATGGATGTGGGCATATGGGCATGTGCGATAGCACGCACACGCACGCACGCTTTTGGCACCTGAGGAAAAAAAGGTTCGCCATCACTGGTATAGGGTATCCTGCCTAAGCAGGGGGTTGGACTAGAAGACCTCCAAGGTCCTTTCGTACTTTGCTATTCTCTTTCGCACTGGGAAGAAGGCCATAATTTAACTTGCTTTGGGCAAGTTATGTTAGTCAACTTTTTTTCTTATGAGTTAAATTCAAAGAGTTAGTGTTTCAAACTTTAAAGACTACTAGTAGTATGTTTCATACTCACCCATAAGAGCTCTGTCATTTATTGAAATGTAATTAGTAGATCTGAATGTTTGTCCAAAATGTAACATGTTGACTTAAAACTTTACAAAGTTAAACTATTTTTTTGCTGTGTGCCTCTTTACTAGATCAGACCCAATTTTGATAAAACTTCATTAATTAGGACATATTCCTTAATTTATGAAAATACATGTTTTTTTAATTAAGTTCAAGCAACTTTCCTAACCCAAATGTAAGAAATATCAACATTCACAGTACAATTTAAGGGATTTTAAGCAAACTTTCCAGAAGAAGAATAACATTGTTCACAAAGAAAAAGTAACCAAATTTTCTGCTATTTTTTTTCTTCTAGGTCTGATCCAGTGATTCAATGACCCTTTATTTTTAAGTTAATTTGCTTTATTTTCCCACTTCTATTTAAGAATGAATCATTTGTAGTGAATATTTTTCTGAGGGGGCAGTGTTTGTTCACAAAACAAGTGCAATGAGATTGTAATTTTATTTTGAGTATGTTTTGTTAATTCTTACTCTGTATTCATCATAATTATACCTATTCCAGTCTATTTGATGAAAATGATTACTGAAATTTGTTGGCAGCAGATAGAAGAATGAAGCAAAATTAATTCTCTAAATCTATTGATACAAATATCTGGATATATGAAACACAGGATTTTATTCTTTGGTTTCTATTTTATTCTTTTGGTATCAATGTCTTTTCCCTTTATTTCCATAATTATTGTTTCTTTTCTGACTCAACTTGAAAGTACTCAAGAAGTTAGCTTAGAAAGGCATTAATTTCTTGTAAGGACTCTGCTTGACAAGAGTTTAATTAATCTGACATCTACTGGGAAACAAATAAGTACCACTTCAGGCTTTTCTGAAAGATTTCCATTTGCTTTTGAGAAGCTTCATCCGTAATTTTTCCTTGCTGGGATGGGAGATTTTTTTTACATATTTTAATGATATTGCTTTTATTTAATCAATTTTATTTCAGTTTTAGATCTGGTTATAATTAATAACATAACAATTACTCTAAAATAAAATTACAAATTAAAATTATATTGGTAGAATAAAGGTGAATGCAATATTATTAATGTAAAACCATAGAGTACAGGAATTAAAACATGAAAGAGTTCTATAAAATTGCAATTAATTTTACAATTAATAATTTAGATGCTATAAGTAACTGAGACAGATAACTATAATGGAATGTAAGTAATACTACCGTAGAATTTTTAAAACACTACAAGAATATAAAGCTATGCTAACTTATGCTAAGTCTAATATATTCTGAAGCCCTGCTAGGTTTTTTGGAATTAAGACAATTATGGTCCAGGCAATAAATAAAGAAATAGCAAAATAGCATGTGCATATTTAATAGAAAAAAAGGAGGAAAAGAAGAAAGGAAAAAAAGAAAATATATTGAGTAATAGAAGTTTAGTTAAGGTTCAGCATCACCTCACTTGGAGGAGTTGTTTACATTGAATCGTAAGTCTGAAGCAGTACCATGCTACAATGAATCCCTATTGCCTGGTCAGCTAGCAAGAGAGGTAAGGTAATTAGCTTCCGACCTACCTGGGTATTGTGCCATACATTGTACATTTCTATTAAAAAGACAACACAGCAACAAATGTTTCAATTTCCTCAGCAGCGTAAGGTTAGACCCCGAGTTCTGTTGACGTGTTATAGAATTTTCTTCCAAAAAGGAGAGGACATTACAGCAAGAGTAACTGATATTTGTGGGAGACAATCCTGTAGAGATAATGTGTGGGACCAGCACTTTCAGCAAAATTAATATATGGTGGAGTTTAGTTAAGGCCACATCTCTGGTAGATTGCTTGAAATCTCATTAGCCTAGAATTAATACATCTGTGAGAAATGGAACCTTATTCTTGTAAAAAATAATAAATGTAATAAGAGCAATGGCACAGCCATCTTTATCACATATTATATTGTATAACCAAAATGTATGTTTTGCATGTCAGCGTTCTTTTTTCTTCTCTGTTCTCATAAACAGAATATGTTTGTGCTGCGAGAGTGTGAGAAAGGGACATGCTGACCATTAGATAGAGGAAGTGTGTGATTTTAGATAGAGGAAGTGTGCAGATGTCCAAAATGATGTAAAGTCCTAGGGCAGTGATGGCGAACCTATGGCATGGGTCTGAGGGCACACGAGGCTTTGCCCTACGTCAAGTCCAGCGTGCATGTGCCTCTTCCTGCCTCTCTTGTTAGGCTGTCATGTCCTTGTCCTCACGGACAACGTAACTACCAAGGCCCATATCAATCGCCAAGGGGGAATGTTGTCCAGACAACTGATGACAGAGGCCATGGTACTGGGGGTCTGGGCTATCGCTCTCCACTGACCACATTTCTGGGGTGAGCAATACCACCGCAGACTGACTCAGCTGCAATTGCTTAGACCAAGTGGAGTGGAGTCTGCATCCAGACCTTTTCCAACAACTAGTCCTCTGCTTTGGTTAGCCGGTCATGGATCTTTTCGCTGCACCAGGGAATGCGAAGTTGCCCAGGTTCCTCTCCAAATACTGGATGCAGGGAGCCAAGGGGATGGATGCCCTGCGCCACGACTGGCCCGCAGGGCTGTTGTATGCCTTTCCCCCCCTGGCCCTAATTCCCAGGGTGATCAGGCACGTACTACACCTGAAAGCAGAGGTCATTTTCCTGGCACCTCACTGGCCCAGGATAACTTGGTATGCAGACCTCCTCTTGCTGTCAGTGGCTCCTCCTTGGCGGATCCCGCTGACAGAGTGGTCACTTGCCCAAGAGTCAGTCCAGCATCCCGATCCACGCTGGCTACAACTGATTGCCTGGCGCTTGAGCGGATCACTCTGAGGCACCGCCAGGTCCCTGAGGACATTGTCCAAATCATGCTGGCCTCTAGGAAGGCCTCAACAGAATGAATATATTGAGCCACCTGGAAAGTCTTTCACCATTGGTGTCTTCAACAAAGCTACTGTCCAGTGGACTTATCAATTGTAAATATCCTTCAATTTCTCCGTCAGGGACTTAATCGAGGGCTTGCTCCAAATACACTCCACCGCCAAATAGCGGCCCTTTCAACAATATTATTCTGTCAAAACAGGGACCCTATCTCAGGCCATGATCTGATACGTAGGTTCCTCAAGGGAGTGGGTAACATCTGCCCAACAGTGGTTCAGAGATAACCCACCTGGGATCTCACCAAGGTGCTAATTTCTCTCATGAAAGCACCTTTCGAGCAATTGCAGATAGTATCACTGAAATTACTGACTGCAAAAGGGGACTTCCTGGTCTCAATTACATCAGCCCACAGGATATCTGAACTGGCAGCTCTATCGGTAGGGAGGACATGTACCTTTCTTCCTGATTGTGTCGTGCTTAGACTAGACCCTACCTTTGTCCCAAAGGTTAACTCATATTTTCACAGGACACAGGAAGTGATCCTGCCATCATTCTTTCCATCTCCTGCAAACGACTCTGAGTTTAAGCGGCACACGCTCAATGTGTGACGAGCCCTTGAAATCTATATTCAGAGAACTGCTCCTTTTCGCCAATCAGAGGTCCTATCAGGACACTTCCAAGGGACGAAAGGTCTCCTCGTCCACGGTGGGTTGGTGGCTGACAGCCGCCATCACAATGGCATATGACTCTTTGTCTCTGCCACGACCGGACAGGTTAACAGCTCACTCAACACGCAGCGCTGCCACTTCTGCAGTGTGGGCCTCCAGGTCGCCTAAGGTGGAGGTCTGCCGGGCAGCCACCTGGACTTCCCCAACGCCATTTGTCTGGCGTTATAAATTGGACATGTTCACCTCAGATGAGGCGTCCTTTGGCCAGAGGGTATTACATCATGCAGTGCAGAGGGATCGTGATCACAGCCAGACTTAGGTGACCCTCCCTAGGAATAGGAGCTTTGGTATGTCCCAGCCTTGGAGGCTAGCTCCATACACTATGGAGAAAGGGCATTGGGACCTACCTGATACGCCCATTCTCGTAGGGTGGACCTAGCCTCCAAGTCCCTCCCTGAAGATTAGACTGGCTGGTTATCTGTATCATAGGTGGAGGTGTTAAGGTGTTACAACTGGTGTAGGAATGGCACGCAGGGTCTGTTTAGTTCCTTCGTCAAAGATGGGGAACTGAGGCACGGAGGTGCTATTTATACCTTTTCAGACTCAGTCCTGATTGGCTAGAGGGCAGTGTCTTCACGAGAATGGGCGTATCAGGTAGGTCCCAACGCCCTTTCCCTGTTGTTATAAAATTATTAGATATCAGGGTGAATTTTATTCTTTATTTATACACCGGATATTCTTCTGTTCATATATCTTTAAAAACAAGTTTAATAAAAATATACATAAAAATGTAAATTATACTTTTTTTAAAATCATAGAATCATTTTCATAATATTTCAAATTCATTTCAATAATATTTCAACAGACACCCAAGTACTATATCTTTTAGTCAACTATGAACTTTCTGTCTTAATTGTTCTATATAAATTGTTGTAGGAATCCAAACATTTATTTATGTAAACAATATAGTTGAAAAAATAATACATGGTGATTAAGACCACTTTGTGCTAATAGTATTAAGTTGTTATCATTATATCAGTTTTAGAAACACCTTTAGAAACATTTATAACCAGATGCCCAATCATCGGCAACAGCATCCAATGGCAGCTTCAGCTTCTGAACAAAATGCAAAAAATCAGCCACGTATATAATGTTATAATAGTGTAAAATGATAAACTGAACAGCTTCTGCAGGTTCAGTTTTTAGTTTAAATTATATGCAGTGATGAAATAATTATTATTTTTAAAATAAAAGGCATAATGAGCTACCTTATACTTACTAACTGAATTAGAAAATACAAGTACTCAGCAATTTATTGTAGGTGATGAGATATTTTCACATTAATTCTCTAGTGTGATGCTTCTTTGCAACCCTAGGAATAGTATCTGCATTAAATTATGTTGCATGATGGCTTAATGCATATCCTTTAATAAAACAGACTGAGTTGCAACTGTTTGTTTTACATAGAGTAATATTACTTAAGCCTAGAATAAAACTGAGAATTTTATAGGTATCTCTAAATTTTCAGGATGAGTTTCCATATTTGATGAATGGGAACTTTTCTTTGAAAATTAAATAAATTCAAATTTAAAAATATGTCGCTCCCATCATGGTGAGCTGAATGGATAGGAGATTTTTTTTTTTTGTTCTTGCTGACGAACAGTTGGTTTTGCTACCAAAGCTGGTTGTTTGGTGGCTTTGCTCCCTAGGAAGGACCAGAGATGGAATTCAGAGGATCATACACAGATGGAGAAGAGAGAGGCTGGATTCCCACAATTCTCCATAAAAAGTGTTTGGAAGCTCTTCTCTTGACACCTTTTCCCTTCAGCTATTCACCTTTAAGCATTCCTGGGTTTTAATTGCACATTTTGAAGCTTTGCACTCTCTTGATTTATGAGTAGTTGACTTCTGACCTATTTTATAATCCATTGCTGGATTTTTACAACTATTTTTTCCTGCTCTTTCATTATTTACCAGTAAATTCAGAATTATTATTTTTTTAACCGTAAGGAGGTTGTGGTGGGTTTATAATAAATGTAAACAATAAATGTTCCTTTTCTAGCTTTTTTCTTTAAAAATAACAACAACAACCGATATTTATCTCTTAATTTTTGATAGGAAATGTTTCTTGTGTTTTTAATGGTTTCCCTGTGGAAGCGGTTACTTACAGCTTTTCTTGTCCTTGAAGACAGAGCAAAAAATGTTTATCATGCTTTTGAAAGGAGATAAACTATTTTGGAAGGCAATGGAAAATAGAATGCTGTTGAAATTTTAAGAGCATTATATAAGAGCATAATATAAACAAAAATTTGATGGGTTACTAATGGTTCTTACAATTCCAAGAAAGTATCCAAAGCAGGACATAACAGCTGGCCATGATTTGCAATTTGAGGAATTGGAACTTGATCTGTTGCAGCCAGATGTGAAAAAGAGAGTGTTTAGTTTGCCAGGAAAGATTGAAAAGAATGTGAATATAAGAAATTCCGAATAAATAGATATGACAAACTGGACTGGACTTTTTTGGCAAGAGAAATGTGATGTTGTCAAGGAGAATTATTCAACTTTGGAACTTTGAAACTTAAACGTTGGAAATGAAATGTAACTGTTGGCAACGTCGTTTATGATAAATAAGAAATCATGTAATTTTTCTATAAGCAAATTACAATAACAGACTGTTAACAGACTGCTTTGAATTATAACTTGTTCAACCTGTTACTAATTTTTCTTTCACATATGTAATGTATGACAGGTCAATTGAATTGCAAATAGATATTTGTTGTTGTTAGTCATGAAGTCGTGTCTGACCCATCGCGACCCCATGGACAATGTTCCTCCAGGCCTTCCTGACCTCTACCATCTCCAGGAGCCTATTTAATCTCACACTGAGTGCTTCAGTGACTCCATCCAGCCACCTCATTCTCTGTTGTCCCCTTCTTCTTTTGCCCTCAATTGTTCCCAGCATTAGGCTCTTCTCCCGTGAGACCTTCCTTCTCATTCGGTGGCCAAAGGATTTGAGTTTCATCTTCAGGATCCGGCCTTCTAAAGAGCAGTCAGGGTTGATCTCCTCTAGGACTGATCGGTTGGATCGCCTTACAGTCCAAGGGACTCGCAGGAGTCTTCTCCAGCACCATAGTTCTAGAAAGAGTGCAGAGAAGAGCAACAAAGATGATTAGGGGGATAAAACATGTAAAGCACATTGCTGGAACTGGGTATGTCTAGTTTAATGAAAAGAAAGACTAGGGGTGACATGGTAGCAGTCTTCCAATGGAGCCGAGGTGGCTGAGTGGTTAGAGTGCAGTACTGCAGGCCACTGAAACTGACTGCTAGTTCAGCAGTTCAGCGG
>JANHGD010003437.1:54994-73804 GCA_027560375.1 Imantodes cenchoa
TGAGCCTGGTGAGATTTGATCTGCTGAGCTGCTGAACTAAGAGTCAGTTTCAGTGGCCTGCAATACTGCACTCTATCCACTGAGCAGTTATCCACATTAATTTGAAATGATTTCCTTTAGATAATCTGATGCAAATTTTAGTTTTACCATTCTTGTATTGTCTATATTGATTTATCAATAGCAACAAAAAATCAGTATTTTTTCAAAAAACAAATTAAAAATCAATGAAATAATTGAATTAGAATGGATGCAATTCTGCCCATATTTATATTTTTCCTTATCTGCAGGAATCCCTTTACCTGATCAGCTGAGGAAAATGACTTTTGTCCTATAGGTGTGGCACAATTAAAGGAATGATATTTTCAGAAGCAGATTCTGCTGTAACTTTCTCATGAAAAAATTTCATCAGCAAGGTAATGATACTGGAAGATGTAAGCAATGCTTGTGACAACAGTGAAAATCCTCAGAAGGAAGAATAAAGACAGTTGGGCAATATATAGACAAAAGTTACCTGTAATGTAACCTGTGCTATGGGTTAATAGTTAATACATAATATTTGTTAACTAAATTATGTTTTGTGGTTTGGAAGAACATACTTTGTATAAAAAACCCACTGTCTAATATAAAACAATCCAGATTTTGACAAATCTGCAATGGCATTGTCCTTCACCATTCTGGTTAGAGCTGATATGATCTGGAATGCACGAGCACGAAGAGGATAGTAAACTCTATACAATGAGTTGTTCAAATCTTAATGAGTATCCAGATATTCCATTGCACATATACAGTAAAAAAAGATTTTGTAGGTAGATTGGCTTGTATTAATTAATGGGAAAAGTTCCTGAAAATATGTATTCTAGTGATAGGTAATTTACAGAAATTTTGGACAGAATTATTTAGTATTCCAAATGACTTTTGCTATGAAATTTTCTACTCACTCGGCAAATATATTGACTTCGTGCACCAGGTGAAAATGTCTGTGAGCGAACAATTGTATTATTACGAACAAATGCAGAACCACGGGAGCGACGGCCTAGTCTGTTTTTATGGGGCAAAACCATTTCTTCAGGAAAAAGATCTTCTGTATTAGTCTCCTTGTCCACCTATAGTAACAATCAAAATCTTACTATTTTTGTTCACAAAGAAAGCACAAGTATTTTAGGGAATAATTTTAAAGTAATTAGTCCATTATTATACTCTACTTATAATTAAAAAAATCAAATTCATAGTAGTTTTTTTCCTAAAAAGAAGAAAATAAGCATTTATGATTTAACTAAAAAATCCAGACCAAGTCCCATAAAGATTTAGGAAAAACTGTAATAGTTATATTTACTTGCCTTTAAAGGTGGAGCCTGAATTTTTCCAGAAATACACTGATCTGTTTGAGAGGCAAACATAGGAATCTGCAATGATTCACCACAATAGGAGTCCAAGTGATGACTGGACTGCATGCAATTACTACATCCGCTATCAACTGATTCTGCTTGCCAGCTTCTGCAGAGGAAATATTTTAAACTGTTTTATTGATTATTTGATTTATTTTATGAAATTCAGTAACTGCTGATCTGACTGAGCAATAGATAGCTTACCGAAAAACAGAACAGCTACACCATTTAAAATCAGCCACCAAGGGTTAAAAAATTGTTCTACTTATATATGAGAGAAAGTAAGATTTATATATTGGATAATAAACTAAATCAGTCAATTGGAGGCAGACAATATAACCCTTTCTTTCCTAGGAAGATATTCAAATGATGCCCATCATAATTGAAAAGGTCTTATGTTGTAACCATAGCCTTACTATACCTGGCAGAGCAGGTCAGACTCAGTAAAACACAATTTCTATATTGTGTTTTACTGCATCATAATCCTAACAAATATGCAATCTTTGTTTCTAGACTCCTCAGATATGGAATCAAAATCAATAGGATAGGTTCTTTATGTTTACAGAAGTATTTACTGCTTACATATGTATTTTTCAAATGTATAGAATGCTATTTATCTCTTTATCTACAATAAAGAAGGAAAGTCATGCTAGGATTAATTGATTATATTTAGGATTCATGTCAAAATATCAAGCATCAGAAATGGAATCAACTTTAGGACACTAGAAATGAACATACATGGCTGTCCAACTTCTGCACATTCTTATTGTATGCATTCTTCACAATAAAGGGTACCTCTCTGACACAGCTTCTCCTTGATCTTCTTTTTGCTCCATCTGTTGTATTTCCTCTTCTGTGTACTCCAGTTTTACTCTCTCCTCTGCAAGCTCTCTCTCCACAGCTTCCAGTTGAGCTGTGGTTCTAGCTAAAAGAAGAGTTACAGCATCCTAGAGGAGAAAGGACAGTTCAGATTGAATTATTTCCATTTTATTTATATGTGAGATGGAATTAATATTTTCAAAACATAATAACAATGACTGAGTTCATATGTTCCAAAAGTATCTACAATTAGCCAATATGCAATATATTCTACACTTTGGAAAATTCTCATAAGTAAAGGGTGCCATTTCATACTAAATTCCAAAAGGTATCCCTTTCTGCTGTATTTTTCTTTTTTCCCCTGCACAGTTTCCAGAACAAATAGGCTGTATTTTCTTAAATTCAGATCTCAAATATAGCATGTAGAATGATTCACACACTTCAAAATAACCTAAACATGACCAGACAATTCAAAATGGATGCATAGACAGAACATACTCATGCTTATAGCATGACTAGCAGATCAATGCCAGTTAAAATAGTTCCACTAATAATAAAGAAGTTTCACCAATGCAGCTTTTTATCAATTGCCTCATTTATCTAGCATTTCAGACATAACTTTCTTTAGTATCAAGTATCACATAAACATAGAAACACAAGAAAAATTATATATGACTATACCATTTTCATTATATTTTTATTTTCAACAGAATGAGAAGCACTTTCTTCATGCTTAGTTTGTTCTTTTTTTTGTTCACAATCTGAACCAATGAAGGTCTGAACAGGATACCAGCAAAGTTGCATCTCACTAGCACTCTCATAGTTAGCTAGGCTGATCTGAGCAATACCCTGTGAACATATCAATGCAAAATGTATCAATGTATCATAGAAAACATTTCTATTACAAAACTATTTCTTTTAATTAAAAACATTAGTTTCAATATTTAAGGAATACTCGTCACATTCTGTGTGAGCAGCCTCATTGCCTACATTTCTCTACAGATGATATTTCACATCTAATTCTAATAAATTAGCATTGATTTTTCACTAGCTGATAAGGATATGTAAAACATTTTCATTGTAAAATGTTTCCAGCTCAAAAAAAAAAAATCTGTGTTAAGTTTGAAACCTTTGCTTCAACCCTGAAATGGGTTGTTCTGACCATTCTGGAATATTTCATGAAAAGGAATCTCTTACCAATAATTCTTCTTGTTGGTGCTGGCCAAGTGAACAAATGTAAAGTTGCAGCGCTTTGAGTTTTAAGATATTTGATTGTACAGGAATCTGAAAGACTTCATTAAATATTAACGAAGCCTGGAATTCCAAAGCTTTAGAGCAATATGTGGTTGTGGTGCCTGACTCAACAGATGGTAAGTATATTCTCACATGTCTGGAAAAAAAAAGAAAAACTCCTATATAGTAGAAGTATCAATTCAATATATGAAATATATGTAAATAAGTTTTCTTTTTATCTTTTTAAATGGTCATTACAGCATTGCACTGAAAAAGCCTGTAATTCTTTTGCATGTGCTAAAGCAATAACATTTGGGAGTCAACATGATACAAATGCTGGCAATTCTGGATGCCTAGAAGTAGTCCTCGACTTATGACCACAATTTGGACCAGAAATTCTGTTGCTAAGAAATGCAAATGTCACTTGATGGTGCATAATTAATCACATATTATTATTATTATTATTATATCTTGACGTTTGATAGGATTAAAAAGATAGTGTTAGAATAATGTACATTCTCAACATACATTTTACAGCCTTCTTTCATGGCAAAGCCAGTAAAATTCTTCAGCTGTAATACGTGGACAAGGAGGCATTCACTTCCACTGTCATGCCTGAAAAACAAGATAACTATTAACTGCCACTCTATTCTCAAACATTGAAGCCAAAACTATTTATATAAGGCATATTTTTGTTTTCATCTAATTGATATATTTATAATGAATCATATTGCTATAATAACAGCATTATATTACAATGTAACTTTAAAATAGCAACAATTTAGAATTGCTAACTTAATTTAAAATTCCTCTTCATTTTAGCAGAAGTGTCTGATATAGCTAGCAGAATTCTAATCCATTCTCACAAATCTGGGGAACGGATTAATTTGGCCATTTAAAGATAGTATTTATGTGATGAACCATAAATTTTGGATGTACTATTCTGGGCTAGGTGGGGATTTTCTTTTAGCCCCATACTATTTTTCCCCCCATAAATTAAAGCAGTAATGATAAGATAGCCCAGACGATGTACATTCATACTCATATTCATACTTATATTCAGGTTAGCAAAGTGTTCCTGAATGTTTATCTTATTTATTTACTTACTTACATAGGAAATTTATATTGCCACCTATTTGAACATAGAGACTCAAGGCGGCTTACAGAATATAAAACCTCATATAAAAACAATAAAACTAATAAAAGAAGAGTCATATAATAAATTAATAGAATAAAATCATATATAATATGATATAATATGATATAATATGATTATAATAAAATAAAATGTCTGTTTTGGCATATAATTAGTACTGATCAAAGCATATATACTCACAGAAATCCAACCTGCATTTTGGGCTCTTCATTAGTGACACCATCATTATAAAGTGATTCTTCAACATCTTCATTTCTATATAGGAATTTAAAAATTAATAATACTACAATAATACTAGCTAATAAGTACAAAAAACTCCCTTCCTCTGCTTTCTATATTATATGACAAACATTTGTCAAATGCAAATCTTAAAGACATTGTTGAATTCTATGGCATGTCATAAGTCCACATGTGATTAACCTAACGTCTAAACATTATTTACTGGCAACTATAGTTATTTTGAAAAAAAAAAACTAAACAAAATTAGTACGGTATGTTGATGCCCAGATATACAAGACAAGCATCAAAACGAATTTTAAATATTGAGGCATGTGCTATTTCCAGTTTTAAATAGGTACAGGTAAAAAAGCTTAAGCTACTTTAAACATCCTCAAGGTCCTTTTCAAAAGATTAGATTTTCTATTCAAAGCAAAGTTGCTAGAGCACTAAAGCATTGCCAGACAAAAGTACAAGAATCCAACATTATTAAAATTTCAATGGATCCAACACAATGTTTCCTTACTCTCTCATAATTCATTTTCAGCTGCTATTTTTTTCTTCTCCTTTTAATTCATTTATTTTCCTTGTTTAATTTCTACTCATTTTTAAAACGTAAAATATTTTAAAAATAAAATTTCAAATGCCTCTTAACTACGATTATTACCATTATAACTCGTATTTCTATGTAGTTACAATGCTCAGTAAACAATAAAAAAATTTAAGAACTAAATTAAAAAAAACTACTTCATTAAAAGATTTTATTTGCCATTAATCTTATCCAGTAGAAGATAAAAAGGTCTCCATCAAGTATTTTCAAGGAGAATTTTAAAGGGGAATTAAGTATAATTCCGTTTTACACATATTTTTACACATACAACCTGACCTTTTGCTTAAAGCTTCAAACACGCCACTGTCACTAGCCAGTGAATAATTGGACAGACATGCTGAGACTCGCCTGGATCTCCTTTCCAATCTTCTAGTACTATCTTCACGTAAGGTCACAGCTACAACATGGAAAACAGTAAAGATAAGTTACATTGAAGGTTTGTTTATTTATTGGATTTATCCTCTCCTTTTAATTTGTAAAGCATAAATAAAGGCAGAATACATAATATTCCCTCTTCTCATTTTCTCTTCATCAACAACCTTATGAGCCGAGTTGGGCTGTAAGACAGTGACCACTGACAGTGACTACCCCAAGTAACTCAGCCAATTTCCATGTCTAAGGGAAGACTCAAACTATTTTTACATCTCTGAATAAAAAACCCATCAGTCCATTCAGTGTACTAATACAAATATATTAAACATGATTTATATGTATTGAAATCTTAACACACATTGGCCTATCTGAATACTTTTAACTGAATCTTGAGCACATGCTTGCATGACTACCCATACAATTCTTTCCAAATTAAAAAGATAATACATGTTGCTAAAGCAAAACATAAAGAAAGTATTTATAAACTATTAACAATTTAACATGAGTATAGTCCACTGATATATAAAAGATAATTGGGGGCATTCAGATTATATAAACTATCCAACACCTACTCACAATCCTTTATGATTCTCTTTATGATTGTTAACAGATTGATTAATGCTAATTGTGTTATTGGCCTATGACTTCTCCCTTCACTAACGAGATAAGCAAATCTAAAATAACCTATGTCTTGTCTTAGATTTATATTCAGGTTGGCAATGAATGGAAATCAGAGCAAACAGCACAATAATCATTCAGCCAATGACCAAAAACAAATGACACAAGGACCCTTAAGCAAGCTACTAATGCGAATTATATACGTGCAGCACATTAAGAGGGCCAACTAGTGAAAACAAACACTAAAATTATGACTCTCATATAATTTGAAAGTAATTATGTGCATTTGTTTCAATTCAATTACAATTATATCAAGTGTTTTCTTAAAGCTATCTTTATCTATACCTGTTTTTTTAACGACATAATCACATCAATTATAATTTTAAATATTTCCATGGTGAATTATTTTGTTGAAAGTTGCATGAAAATAATTATGCCATAAAAATGCAAAGTATTTTTAAGATCAGTAACAAAACAAACAGTAAACAAACTTTTGATATATTGTACAATGCAAATAAAGAAAACATGTCACTTTATTCTTCAGGATTTTGACTTCCTAGTCTAGCCTACAGTTCTACTAGTCAAACTGAACCCTGTCAGCTTCCCATCTTGGCAAAGCCAGCTAGTGTTACCAGGAATATATCAATATAGAATTTATTTCTGTAAATAACTTATATATAATTTTCTTTATATTATAGCTATAAATGATATATATATATATATATCATTATTTCAGATTTTTAGTCTTTTAAATGTAAGATTTTGTTTATGTTATTGCAAGAAAGTTTAAGTATTTGAGACAATTTTATAATATAATTTAACTTATTTTGATTGCCATACAAAATGTTGGTCTTTATTTTCAGTTTTTAAAAAGAGGATGCTCTTAACACTTAGAATCAAATTCTATCATTGTGATATTCTGATGTTTGCTTACGTTAAAGTATTGAAGAAAATAATATTGTTACCTTGTTTCAATTTTGTAACACTGCAGTTGCAAGCTAAGACATGCTTCCTACTCAAATGACAGAAACAGATTTTCACTGAAGATTGTCATTTTGTGCATCTTCCCACTTTTAAATATTTTACTGACTCTTAAAAGAAGTTCATTTTAAAAGATTAAATAATGAAGACTTCTTTGAAATGATCTTTACTCTGTGTGACAACATTGATAAATTAATGGAGTAAAATTATTCTGTGCTTGGTTTTCAGTTTGCTTTCTAGTTCCCAATGTACCTTATAGTTTGGAGTTTAACTGAGAGTTTTGCATCCAAGAACCAAGCCTAAATCATTTTAGCTTCTTGCAATCAACTAGCATTGGCTAAATGCTAGCCATCTGATCTGACATATAGGGGATGGCAGCTGAAGTTTGAAAACAAAACATAGTTATTATCAAATAAGTGAATATGTAGCTAATATAAGATGGTGAAGTAGAAATGCAAGGAATTAGAATTCCACATTTTTGTTCAGCTGATGCTCTTGTGCTAGCTATTAGAACTTAGGTAAACATTGTATACCTAAATATTTAAGATCTTTAAACACAACAATGACTAATACTAGCTATTTCTATTAAACCTATATGACTAGGAACCAATAGTTATTCCTAAGATTTTTAAAATAAAATCATAAAAAATATTTTGGTTTTTAATCATGCAGAACGAAACCCAAACTCTACAAATACACATGAGCTTTACAGGCAGAAAGAAGAGAGTAAATCTAGAATCACTTACAGCATTTTTTTCTGTTGTGCCACATGAGGAACAAAATAAAGGAATAATTTAAGTGAAAAGTGGAACCAGTTTGTCTAATCTGACATTTTCATTTAAACCAGCCCCCCCCCCCCCTTCCCACAGAAGTAAGCATCCCCTGAAATTCTGCAACTCAGGGAAAAAATGAATGTTGAAGGTTAGATCAACAGTACTTTCCAAACTTCATTAATGAGAGTGAATAGTCCATAGTACAAAGAAATATTTTTTTATCTTTATTCTTTGTATACTGTATATGTTCTTTATATATCTTTATTATTTATCTCAAACAAATATTCTACATATAATAAATGAAGCACCTAAACTTTATTGCTTTACTCAAAATGTAGAGTAACATCTTTATTTTCTGGAAAAGAAGAACCAAATGTTTTAATGGAACCATTTTTGTTAACCTAAGAGTGCAGATTTATGGCATCTTACATTTAAAATATATGACAAAACTCTTAAAAATAAAAATAAATATGAATTTGTACTAATAATTATTCTTTTCTTTTACACTAAACAGAGAAATACAAAGAGGTAGCATTAGTGAAAGTTTGGATACTCATGTCTCTGTAAATCAAAAACAGATCAAGTTAATTATTTCAGAAAATGAGCATATTTCATAGTACTCCAACACTAGAATGGCAGCCATTTATACCCTATGCACATTTAAAACAACAGTGCTGTTCATTTATTTCCTTAACCTTTAAATATTAAAACTAGCAAAATGGAAAATGGAAATGTCTAACCAATTCAATCACATGGGTATAAAAGCAGACAAATCTATATATTTAATTTTTTTAAAATAATCCTAAACAGATACAAGGTAAAATAGCAATTATTATTTTTTAAATAAAAAATGCTAGCTAATAACATTGAAAAAATAAATTCTATATTTTAATGTAGCAAAAATTGTAAAAATTGTACTAAAATGCTTATTATGGAAATTATTGGCCTGTTTATAGCAGAAGTGGTTGGGGGGGGGGGAGAAGTACTGCCTTTTCCTTCAAACTATACTCCCCTCTAGGATGGAAAAAATGAAAATAAGCAATCTACTTACAAAGCACAATCAGAGCAATTAGAACAGTCGCATTACATGAAATGGTAAATCCTTTCATTGGAGTTGAAATAAATATACTTTGTTGTTCCACCTACTAGAGTTGAAGTTTTGAAAACTATCTAGAAATTCAATTCAGAACGTTGTGGCCCATGTTTTAACTGGCTTGGAGCATATTATACCAATATCACAGGCCCTGTACTGATTACTGGTTCCGTTCTGAACAGAGTTTAAAGTGCTGATATTAACCTATAAAGCCCTTCACAGTTTGGAATCTTAATATTGAGAAAATTGCCTTTTCTGTCCCAGCTAGTTAAGAGTATAGAAATGTTGTCCCCTTTTTTCTGAGGATCAAGGAAGCCAAAGCTAGAATGTGCTGCTTTGCCACAACAGTGCTGACACTATGGAATGGGCCCTGTCCACAGTAATTTTTAGGAAATGATTAAAAATGGAACTTTTCAAATAATTTTTCAGTAACATCTTCTGTTTCTTGCATTTTTACTATTACTCTTTCTATTTGGTTTTGCGAATTGAATTGTACATTGTTTTTACACTGCTATTGTTGTATTATTGTGACACAATAAAGTGAGTGATTGTGATGTGTTAAAACCTGAATGAATGAACAAATAAATGTCTTTTTTAGGCTCAGTACACTGCAAATGAGTTTCAAAACACAAATGTTTCATTCATTTCAAATTACAATTAACTTGTCCTATAATTTCAACAGGACTTAAAGTAGTTTCCTTCATTTTGTTTCAGAACTAGATAGGAAGGAGTTTAGAATATGAACACAAATGAAAAAGCTAAAATGTGTAACAAGCTAGCAAAACATTTTATTTCCTTCTCTTAAAACTTACTATAATAATTTAATGTTTACTAACTGTTCACAATTTCATTCAGCCTTTTTCCACCAAAGCAAAACATGGACAACTGTATTTTTTTAGATAAGCTATGTACCTTGTGACATTCAACCTATATTCATTGTTTTGTTGATATCTGAAAACAAAATATAAATGGCTAAAAATTAACTTACCACCAGAATTTGGAATATTGATCATTTGCAGCCCTGCTTCATTTTTTGTGGAATATTCAGTAGCCTTAAATGCCACAATTTCTTGTCCTTTGTCTTCACCCAAAACAGAGCCCTGAGCTCGAAGTAGTTCTGAGGCACCTGTGTACGTTACTTCTTCATACCCTTCTGACTTATGGACTAATGGCGAATCCCGAGAAGCGGATTGGAAAGGAGTGTCCAGGGGAGAACTTGGAGGTGATAATGAAGAAAGAGATGATCTTGATGACAACGATGCCAAAGACAGAGGAGTATCTAAAGATCTTCTGTGTTTACTGCTAGCTGGGGATCCGATAGATTCATGATACTGTACATCTTTGTTATGAGAATCAACTGAAACTGGATCATATCGCATATGATGACCATATTCAACAGCAATATCACATTTATCATACTGAGGGAGACCATAGATGTCTGTGAAACTAACTGAACTCAGGGAGCCTCTGCTGGATGCCAATGACCCACGGCTGGATGCCAATGATCCTCGACTGCTTCCAGAAGATATTGTCAAAGAACTGGCAGATAAACTGGAATATAACAGACATATGTAGTAAGTGTGCATTCACAAATGTAGATTCAAAGTATGATTTTTTTCCCTCTTCGTTAGCTGAAACAATAATCAAGATATACTCCTATAAATTCAATAAATAAATAAATAAGCAGGTTTTGCAGATAAAAAGTCCATCATTTTCCTTTGTCATTATATCTATTATCAAATGAATAACATCAGGAAAAAATAAAACCAGAGAAGAGAAAATTAATTACAGTGAAGGACTAATGCTTGTTACATTTATAAATAACAGAACCAAATAACTATAGAAAATGAGCTGATTTATGCATTATATTAGACAGCCTTGAATTCACACATTTATATCTCTTGTAGCTCCTCTGTCTTCCATTTTTCATATGTGACTGAATTTGTGACCTGTTTTTTCCCCTTCAGAAAAAAGTTCCAAATTATAATCAGAATAAGTCTGCAATTCTGGACTGAACATATCTGCATGAAATTGCAAAGTATAATTTTCTTAAGTCACATATAGCAAGAACTGCTAAAAAAATCCTTAATTGTATCATAAAAATAATTGTTTGCTTACCTAAGGTTGTCTATGCTTTCATATATATGCCTCTATATCTGCAAAGATGATATTTATGGAACTCACTGGGTGCTGAAATTTTTACCGTTTGGGTTATATTCACTCATAACCTGGACAACTGTGCCTCAGAACATGCAGTGAAGGACAAGGGTGGCTAGCAAAAGCACACATGCCCACTCAAGGAAGCAGGTACAAAAAGGTTGTTCTTATTCTTAATTTTATCTATGCATCATGCATATTGGAGAAAAGCCATCTAACATGATTGTTGCAAGAGGCTGTGCTATCATGAAGGGAGTAAAGCAAAAACTGCACAAAAAAAGTAGAGCAAAGTTGGCATCAATTCTAATCTACATATCCAGATGGTCCTATCTAAAACATCTAGATTCATATGAGCACCAAAGTACTCAGATTCTCTGAAAGGGATAGCATAGTTCTTTCTACAAGTTCTTGGATTTTTTGTATGTATGTACAGGCATACTATCTCTCACAGTGAAAGAAGTGCACTGAGCCATCCAGATGAAGTGGATGCTTCAAACTTCAAGGAAAGATACTTTGCTTATGCCAGCACATGTCACAAAGTCCTTCTAATTCAGTGTTTGGAAACTTTAAGACAGGCGGACTTCATCTCCTAGAATTCTCCAGCAAGAATTCCCCAGTCAGCATTCCCAATTCTGAGAGCTGAAGTCTTAAAGTTGCTAAGGTTGAGAAACAATATTCTAATGTTTTACACACCATAATATTTAATAAATGTGCAAGATGTGGATCACATCTTTATTTAAGTAAACACTTATCATAGGTCCTGCGGAATAATTCCAAATATCAGGTGGTAAATTTGTATACAAGTAAGAAGGTACTACAGTTATACAACTCAATGAAGAAATATTAAGGAGGAAGACTATTTCTTTCATAGCAAATTAAGTAATTATTGACACAAGAGAAAGTGTTTATTATGATCAATGTAGAAGACAGAACATATAATAATTTGTAAACTATGTGAGAGAATTTGAACAGAGCCCTTTCAATCTGGAAAGTATCACACTTTAGCAGCCAATATGTTTCTAAAAGTATGGCTCTGAGGCAATAAACCCTGGCCTGCAAAAAAATTACAAACCCAGAAATGAATAAAAGAATGAAGTTTAAATAACATTAATAGATATTTTAAAAAAGAGAAAGCTAGGCAAGCTTTGAGAAATTATGATCTGCAAGGATTATAGCCAAGCATACTTCCCTGAAATGCTGAAGGAGCTATGGCCATGGAAAGCTCACAAAGCTGTTTGAAAACTATTCCCAGAATCTAAAGACCACAGCTGCTTCTACAATTTAGGGAGGGGAGGTAAGGTATTTCCTTATGCTAGTACACTAGGTAAATTTACACAATTTAAAGTCTAGATACATTAAAAATAATTATCAAATAATAAATGAACAGCTAGCAAAAAGGCAGACATGAAGTAACTGGAAGGAATAAACTATTAAACAGGTTAGAGCAGTAAATTGGGACATAAAAAGGCACCAAAGTAACAAAAAGCAATATTCAGTTCTATTTTGAGGGGAAGGGGAAATAGGAATACTTGAACAATCATAATACGTAGATCCTACAGATGCTCCATAAGTAAAAATCTACTGTGCAATGTCTTTCTTCATTTTTATGATCTGCCCCTTCAACATATACAGGTATTAAACTAACAAAAGTATTTTATTTCCATTGAAACTCAAGAGGGCCAATAAGTTAAGATTAGGAAGATAAAGGACAATATGACACAACAGAGAATTCTACACTCCATCCTGCTGGGGTAAACTAAAATATTTTTAGAAACAATGAGAAATTAATTATATTGGTAGATACTTATTATTTTCTTCTAACATGCCAGTCAATTTCTCCAAAATACTAACCTTTTCAATTGTGAGCATAAATAGGAACTTAAACGAGTTGCTTCTTCCAACTGCATAAGCAAACAATTCTTCTTCTCTTGTAAGAGTATCCTAAAATAAAGCAAAATTTTTCCTTACTATATTATATAATGTACCTCTTATTTAGAAAACTATATAGCAGAGAACTGACTTGGGCTTTTGTAAATGGTGTCCTAATTTCGAATGTTTACCTACTCCGTGTGTAGACATGTATCATCATCATCATCATCATCATCATAGCTGGTCAAAGTCAGCCAGATGTTTAGACTGGATTTGACATTTTTATTCACAATATCAAGCCTTTCCAGAGCATGATACCATAGTCTTTCGAGACTGACAGTTGCCAATGATGATCAAGCCTTTCCCAAGAACCTGGGATAATCAGATATTGTTTGATGGTGTTAAAGTCATTGTTGTAGAATGTAAGCTGTTTATAAAGGTGCCTTTTGCAACTAACTGATGGCAATTTTCTCAATGCTGGCGGTGTTCAAGTGGTGCTCCAGATATTTTGGGATTACCTAGTATTATTGTACTGTCTTTGCTTTCTTTTCCAAAAATCATTCAACTTCTAATTGCAGGTATTTGTATTTTGTTATTTTCTCCAGTTCTTTCTCTTCTCTTCTAATGTTTCCAGGTGCTGCCCATTATCCAGATTTTTTGTCTTTTTATTTAAACCTGGTAGTTGTGTGGCAGATGCTTGTCTGTTTGAAACCTGAAGCAGCAGAGCACTTTAGCTTGTACATTTTTTATTACTTTTTCTCTTTTGTGATCCCACAAGTTCTTACCTGCAGGGAAGTGGTATTCCTCAGAGATATTCCAATGTGCCATTGTTGCTACTTTGTCATGCTGTTGTTTGTAATCAGTCTTGTGCATTCTCCTTGCAACAGCTAAAACTAGGTGGTCCACTTCACCTTCTTTGTAGAGGTGGAATTTGCTATCTTTTTGATTCTGGCTTTGTATGTGTTTGTTGTTAAAGAATGGTCTTGTGCAACCAGAATTAACCCCTCTGCCTCTTTCTTTAACCTTCATTGCCATGTCTCCTTTCTATTCTTCATCTGGTCTTTCTCGTAAGTCAGTTCGGTCTCTCCAGTACTCAGTAAACCTCCATGGTATACTAGCTTCAGTGCAATGTCTTCACTGACCTTTAGATATTTTTCCAATACCCTTTTTCTTCTTCTTTAAAAGTATCTGGTGTAGTTGCAAAATTCCATGTCCACTTATGATCTTTGCCAAATAGAGTCTGTCAATATTGTTATATGGGTGAAGAACATGATTCACTGTCATTATTTCTCTAATCTTCCTATCCAGGACTTCTAATTCAGCTGTGTATCTAATTATTGGAATTGCCCAGGTGTTAATATTGCATTGCTAATACACTGATTTAGACTAAAGAAAGATTATTATGTACTTCAACTGAAGTATACTATATCACAAGAAAATACAAGAGGGTAGTGCAAGGATTGAACCAAAGATCTCTTTACTATACATTTTGGCAAGCAGGACAATAAAATGATGACATCAAAAAAATGAGAGGGTTATTTTTCCATTTTTATTTTCTGGGGTAGTTACGGTGAGAAAGGTATACATTTTTGATATATTTTTTTCTTTAGTAGAACAATTAGTACACAATACAAAGTTGTGCAAAGGCCCCTAGGCCACAGCTGACACCTTCTGTTGTGCCACCCTGGGAGTAGCACAACCCCATCCAAACTAAGGATGGAAAATCACCAGATCCAAGCAGCCTTAAAACCCAAGCCCACTTGGTCTTGCTAGGATTGATATTAAACCTGTTATTTTGTATCAAGATTCCACTGTCTCCATGCACTGAAACAGAGTCTCCGCAGTCTCATTTGGCCAACTGTGATTGATAGAGTATCATCAGCATATTGATATATTTTACCCTGTTACTGAATTACTTCAGCCAGTGGTTTCATATACAAGTTAAACAGGAATGTGGAAAAAGTCATTACTGAAGCATTCCATGTAACAGAAGTCATAGGGCAAGATCTCGGCCCTCCTCTTCCCCAATTAATACAGCAGACTGGAAATTATTCTGGTTTTGGAAGAAAGAGAATCAGCATAACAATGTATTCGCAACTGCTAATTTCTGGAGCAGCTTCAAAAGGATACCATGGTGCTTAAGACCACTGAGAGATCAAGGAGAACAAAGATGGATGTATTACTGCCTCCCACTCTCTTCAAAGGTCATCCACAAGTGCAACCAGTAACTCATACCCAGGCCTGCAACCCGATTAGAAGAAGTCCATAAACTTCTGCATGGTTGATGTCTACTAAATGTTATTATTGCCTTCATTAAGCAGCTATTGACAGGTATGTTACAAAAGCAATACATTCCCAACCTTTCAGCAGCACCATGAGAAGAAGTAGCCTGAGCCTGTTGGATATCCTCTTCCAAGCGCCTTTTTTCCTCCTCTATGTGTTTCAGATCTTCTGGTGAACGCTGCTGTTGACTTATAAGCTGCAGTTCTTGTAAAAGAGCCTCTTTTTCTTTAATAAGCTGAAGATGATCAATATCAGCCTCCGCCATTCCTGGCCAAGATTCCTGGTCTTGTAAAGCCAACTGCTGCTGGATTCTGAAAACTCTTAATTACAAAGGAATATGAAAAGTTAATATATCAACAAGAAACATCCAAATCTCTACAGAGATACATTTTTTGATATGGAAGTAGTTAGTTGAAGTACCTTGAGATGAAAATAACATATGGATATAATATAACAGTTATAAAATCCACAATAAATTTGAATTGCATAAACTTTCAATATAGTTAAATGGTATAGAGGTATAGTTAAATGGTGTAGAGGTATCTTCAGAATTTGATGTCTTCTTAAACACATCAAATAAGAATCAAATAATTCACATGAAATAAGTGCTTGGCCTTATTGCCATGCACTCAAAAGCCCGATTGGGCTCATTATCAGGGGATGTCTTATTTTGGAGGAAACAGGATACCATATTAAGCAGGTTCTCCAGTGAAAAGTACTCACAGACAAAAATATATTTTATATAAGAATCCACCAACTGAAATGGAAACATATGTACTTGGTTCTCTTGCCACTTTAGCTATATGAGGAGCCTGATTAAAATATTTTAAATATATTGTAACACTTTAATTTTGTCAACTTCAGTTTTAGACCAAATACAGCACATTCCACATCCATACTGTATAACTTTAATGAGCAAAGGTAGGCTGAACCCAGAAATACTTTATGGAGACAAAAGCTGTACAGAATGCCAATAAGCTAACGGAAAGGAATGCATGATAAATAAAGAATGTGACCACTTGCATAATCTAGGAGAAACAAATGTGTCTTAGCTCTTTGATTTAAAGTTTAAAAACCATGTTACACATATGTAAGAATAAAATTTGTGAACAGATGAAAGAGACAAATATAGAATTACAATTAGGAATAATATTTTTCCTAAACTCACTCACTCACTCACTCACTCACTCATTCACTCACTCACTCACTCACTCTATCTATCTATCTATCTATCTATCTATCTATGATTGTGTTGTAACAGAAAAACACCACCAGGCTTACAAAATAAACGAACATTTACTACTAGCAATTTTGTATAAATCTTTGTTTACTTTTCATACTTATACTTCAAATGAGTCCTATTTTATTCTTTTTGCATTTTTCCAGCTTAAGGACTTTGGAAACTTAACAGAGAATGTATTTTTTTGTCAACCTGACACTTCAATGTTAACTGGAATTGTAAGTGATTCTTATATTATTTTCTTAGATACATGCTTCTGGAATGGGTGATGTAAACTACCTGTATAAATATTCAATGAGTATGAAGTTACCAATATATTTATAAAGGAATGAACTGAATGTAGCAATATCTACCGTATCATAGGTTAAAGGTATGAAAACATTATGTCT
This sequence comes from Imantodes cenchoa, assembly GCA_027560375.1. NCBI lineage: Eukaryota > Metazoa > Chordata > Lepidosauria > Squamata > Dipsadidae > Imantodes > Imantodes cenchoa. Next base: position 72,189 of record JANHGD010003437.1, read on the forward strand.
AATAGATGCATTGGAATACCCTATCTTGTCCACTAGGCCAACTGAGTAATTTTCTAACAAAATATAGGTAAAGATTTCACTGTCTAGTAGTGTCCAACTTTAGATGCGGTGCTCATCTCCATTTCTTGGGCCAGCATTGTCCAAATACATTTTCTCTAGTCATGTCACCAGCATGGTTATATGCCAAAGCACAGGGAACACCGTTACCTTCCCACCAAAGTGGTATATATTAATCTACTCTCATTTGTCTGTTTTCGAACTGCTAAGTGGGTAGGAGCTGGGACAGGAACAAGTGCTCACCCCATTGTATGATGCTTGGGTCTCAAACCAGGCTGTCAGATTTCTAGTTGACTAATCATGTCCCCTCAACAAAATATAACTGGTGCCTATTCCATGTCTATCCATGTCCAGGATTCACTGCAAGCACGTATATTTTGGGGTTTGTAATATGTGATTTTCACACTCCCTCATTGTAATTTGATTAGCTCATTTTTATTTCATCTACCAAGATCTATAGAGATCTGTTATCTCAAAAGTTACAGCCAAAATATAAATCAATCCATACCACTTTAATATTATATTATATTATATTTATTTAAGTATTATTTCTTAATAACATAAAAGTTTTGCTAAACCAAGTAATTAGAATGTAATTTATTTTATGTATTTCTTTTATGTATAACTTTTAATTTGCCTAATTTAAATGTGCACTGCTGCAGTATTGGATAGTTATTTAGTGGTTCTTAAGATTATTAAACTATGCTAAATATCTAATCACACATATGCAAAATCCTAACCAAGGCGATAGCTACTAACAGAATATTTTCAATGTTAAAAATAGCAACTTAACATATTCACCTTTTTTTGGTCTCTTCATACTGCCAAATCAGTTTCATTTTGTCTAGATATGTTGTTGTATCTTCCAATCCAAGCTTTTGTGAAGAAAAGAAAAACAAGAAATTTAATAATACTTATCAGAACATGAGAAGAAATAAATTATGGAGAAAGATACAAAAAATTATCTATTATTATTTATATTAATCAGCAGAGAAGATTTAGTTGAAGTAGTTAGCAGATACATTGTAAGAAAGGGTCCGTGTTTGATGCTGGAATTCTTGACTTTGAAAGACACTAAACTTGAGCTCATACATTTAGTCCGAATTTCTCCCAAAGATCAATGATAATGAGAATGCTTAACAAGATCTCAGAACAGGAGAAGCTAATAAGAAAAGGATCTCAGATATGAATAACAGATGAATATGAAGTAATATAGCAGTAAAAAATAAAACCAAAGCAATTTTACATTGTATCCACAAAAATATAATGTCCAAATCATGGGAACAATCCCATTTTGAGTACTGTGCTTATTTCTAATCCTTTAACAAGTGTAGGAAGTTAGTACCCACCCCCCTCCTAGAAAAATGAAATATCCTAGGGAATATTAAGCCAGAATATTAAATCCTCAGAAGCATGCTTTTTGGGAAGAAGAGTGAAGTAGCCCCCACCTTCATCCCCCGACCCTTTTGTTAATATAATAGCCTGAACTAGTTAATTTTACATAAAAAAGGGAGGATTAGCTTTCTACCTAGCTTTCCCACAGACACCTGGGGAGATTG
>JANHGD010003441.1:7672-22317 GCA_027560375.1 Imantodes cenchoa
TTTTTTTTTTTTTTGGCAACCTGTGAAGGAAAAATTCTCCATAGTGGGTTGAGATAGCATCCAGGAATGTTAACTCTCACCTTCAGCTGATTGTCAGAGCTGAAAGCCCCCTCCTGCTGCTAGGGCCTCCAGCTTTTGACTCGGTCCTCAGTGTGGACAGATGTGCGAGATCATTTCTCCATACCTGAGTGCCATTTCAACCCTCGTTGTTAATAGTGATTGTAGAATTGTGAGTTTCAGCCGACTCAGCTTGTCATCACAGTGAGTCATTGCTATTCTTATCTGGACAAATTTCTTGGCTTGTACTTTGGACTGTTTTCTGGACTGTCATTAGGATTGTGATTTCTGCTTCGAGGCAGCCACTTCGGTGGCTGGGAGCCTGTCTTCAAAAGCCCGCTTTTTGGCTTTTTCCTCTCTTCAGGACTTCACTTGGTTAGTGTCTTCTAGCCCTTGGTGTATGTGACAGAAGAGAGCGAGGCTCCAGAGCTCTCCAGAGCGAAGTGAGAAGTTGCGGTGGCCATTTTGAAAGCTGCACTTTTTAAAAACTTTTTTTCCTTTTGCCGTTCCGATTTTAATTTCTTTCGTCAGCTGCTAATTGTCGCCTGGGGGTGCCTACCTTCTCACGAAGCATCACGTTCACTTATTAATCCCCTGGCACTTTGCCCATCGGGGCGAAGCTAGTGAGCTGGACAAAGATCGCTCAGGGCAGTACAGGAGTCTAGCGCTTCACATTTTCCTCTCATCCTGCTGCCGTTAACAGGAGTTGCGCGCTCTACACAATGGCAACTTCAAATGGTGTCTAGCGCTCCGTTTAAGGACAGCCAAGTGGGCTTTTGTGCCCTATTCACCTCAGGAGTTTAGCGTTCCATTATAACTGGGTGGTACTGGAATTGCTGGCCTTGCTGTCACCACTTGCCATCCTTTTGTGCTGCTTCTAGCAGTCCTATCAGACACCATTTTGAACAACCATCTTCGGAGGGCTTCTGCTCTGTAGGCTCAGGACAAGCTATTATCAGGAGTTTGCGCTCCACTTAGCGATGTCCATACTGCTAGGCCAGGCCAGACTTTCAACTATCCTGAACGAAGGCAAATTTTTCTGACAGGAGTTTTGCACTCCAGTTATCGATGGCCACTCTGTCACCTACCTAAACAGAGAATCCCAGGCCTTGCAGCCCGGTTCAGGAGTCAACAAGCCTGTCCAGGGCACTACATGCTCAGTTCCTGGGACCATTATTGGCGTTCTAAAGCAGCCTCTTTAGGCCCTTCCCTTATGGCTGACAAATCAGAATCCCGGGGGTGCAAAGGATCGGCCTCGGCCAGTTGCCCTGACTCTCAGGGTAGTAGAGCCAACAAGCACTCTAAAGCCATTGAAAAAGATGAGTGCAGGAGGGATAAGGCCCTCAACAAAATATGTGAGAGGTCTGATAAGAGGGGCCATCCCTCTACCTCCCAGCTGGAGGCCCGCCAGCCCGTTCAGGTCCCTTCCAGGGCCCCCTCCATCACAGGCTCTGTGGATCATGTCTATCGATGTCCATGTGTCAAACGTCGATCAAACTGAACTCTGGGGTCCCCCCCGACAGGTCCACTACTGTCACCCAACAAGCCACATAGGCCAGGGCTACCCCCTCAGCCACTTTCATCCCGGCCCAGCCTGTTCAAGTCGCTCCTGCACAAGGCCATTGCGTCGGCGAACTTAGGCAGTCACTTGCCCGAACCGCAGAGGGAACATTTGGGGCCCTCAGACCCCATTTTCTCCCAAACCACCGTACAGGCTGATGTAGTACCTGCCCCTCAATTCTTTATCGACACATTTCGCAGCTAAGGCCATCACCTTGTCGGTTGTAGCCCGCAGCATGCTCTAGCTCTGAAACTGGCACGCTGATGCACACCACAAATGGTGCCTCATCTCTGCCCCCTTTTTGGAACAACAGTTATTCAGGGTGGCTTTAGATTCCATCTTAGTGGAATCAAAAGACAAGCACAAGGTGCTCCCCTCCTTGCTCAGGAAGGATGGGTTTCATTCCCAACCCTATTTTCACCACCCTTCCTTTTGTCCCTATGAGCAGAGGCCCAACTTCCCATGACAGTCAGGTCAGTACGGGGCCAGGTAGAGGTATCAAGGCGGAACTCCCAGAGGTAGACAGGCCAGGCGGCCCTTTCAGGGTGGGGAAGGTCATTCCTTTCGATGGCCCATCAGCAGTGGCCTAACTTGCTCTGCTGACTGGTGGGATAAGTTACCTCAGATGTTTGGGTCAGGGAGACAATAAGGGTGAGCATCTCCCTCAAATTTCTCTCCCCCCCCCCAAGGTTCTTCATCTGCTGCCCGATTTCCAACCGTGTTTCGAAGAGGGCTCTTATGGAGGCAGCCATCGAGCAGCTGCTGGAGATAAAAGCTATCCAGCGGGTACCGGAGAGACCGCATGGGCAGGGATTTTATTCTAGTCTCTTCGTAGTTCCGAAGGCCTCGGGTGGGTGGAGGCTGATTCTCGACCTGAAGCACCTAAACTGTTATATCATCTATCAACAGTTTAAGATGCACTATTTGTCTTCCATCCTTGGCGGCATCGTAAAGGGCGACTACCTGTCTTCCACTGACCTTCCGGAGGTGTACCTGCGTATCCCGATATTGCCCCTCCATCGGCAGTATCTTCAATTTTGTTATGCAGGTACTCACTACCAATATAGGGCCCTCCCATTCAGTCTCTCCTCTTCCCCCTGTGTATTCACAGAGGTCCTAGCGGTCCTTGCGGCCCACCTTAGGGCTCTTCTCATGCGTGTCCAATGGTACCTGGATGACATTTTGATCCAGTCTTCCTCGCTTCAACAGGCGAGGGAGGATCTCCAGGTAATGGTTCAGACCCTTGGGCACCACGGGTTCTCTATTAATAGATAAAATAGTTACTTCTCCCCGTCAAACCGCATTGTACATCTAGGGGTGGTGAGTGTAGAGTGTATTTGTCTCAAGAGTGACAGGTCAGTCTTAGGGAGTTGTCTACCCTAGTCCAGCAACAGCATAAAGTTTCTCTAGCATTGCTCTCCACGCTTCTGGACAAAATTATTTCCAGGATCAACATCATTCCCTGGGCACACCTACACTCGTGAGACCTCCAATGGTTTCTTTTGCCATTCCAGAGAATGGGCCGCAGCAACTTATTGGCCAAGGTCCTTGTTCCCAGGGAGATCCTTCGTTCCCTAGGAGGGCCTGGTTTACAGACCTAATGACCTTGTCGGTAGCCCACCCTGGAGGATTCCTCAGCATGAAGCCCTCTTCAGCCAGGGGGCATTGGTCCACCCAGACACGGTGGTTCTGACTGACCGCCTGACGCTTTGAGGCATGACAACATCTCCTATAGGGCCATTGCAACCATCCAGGCCTCATGCAGGCCTTCCACCCAACTAATATATGCGGCCACATAGAAGGCTTACTACACCTAGTGTGCTAAGGCTGGCTTTTCACCTCTAGAAGTCTGCATTGGCCAAATCCTGGATTTCTTCCAGGACGACCTGGACAAGGGGCTTTCGCCCAACACTATACAGATGCAGGTGGCGGCCCTGTCCTCTGTTCTTACCTGTGGCTCACTGGAGTCCTTGGCACAACATCCAAACATCCGGTGCTTTATTAGGGGTGCGGCCAATCTGTCCCCACCTTTGGTTCACCGGTATCCCACCTGGGACCTCTCCAAAGTTCTCAACTCTTTGACCAATAGCCTGTACAAGCCGTTGGCCTCCGCCAGCCTGCACCATCTCATCTACAAAGTTGTGTTTTTGGTGGTGATCACATCGGCCAGGAGAATATCTGAACTGGCTGCACTGTCAGTAAGATCTGATCTTTGCATTTTTCACTTGGACAAGGTGGTGCGCACCTGGACCCTTCTTTCGTGCCTCAAATCAATACCTGGTTTCATCGTGTGCAGGAGCTAGTGCTACCTAACTTCTGTCCCAGCTGGTTCATCTTCTTGAGAGGGGTGGCATAAGCTGGATGTTCGAAGGGCCCTCCAGACCTATGTCAAACTTAGCTCTGAACTGCGAAAACCTGAGGCTCTTTTCATTTCAGCTGGGTACCTTGGGCCACAGAGTCTCTTCCTCGACGGTGGGTCAGTGGCTGTGGGCCGCTATTTCTGCAGCGTATGATCTACAGTCACTCCCCAGATTAAGTGGAGTGACAGCTCACTCCACCTGCAGTGCAACGTCAACGGCAGCCTGGGCTACACAAGAGTCGTTAGAAGAGGTGTGCAGAGCTGCTACCTGGATCACCCTGTCACCCTTCATCCAACACTACAAGTTGGACAAGTTTGCATCAGTAGAGGCTTCCTTTGGTTGCCGGGTTCTTCAAAGGGTGCATGCAGAGGGTGTCTCCCAGGACCAGACATAGGCCCACCCAGTGAACAGCCAGTTTTGGTATGTCCCATTCCTGGATGCTATCTCAACCCACTATGGAGAAGGGGTGTTGTTCTTATCTGATACACCTCTGCTTGTAGGGTTGAGATGCCACCCTAGGACTTGTCTGGTCATGACCTTGTTTTCTTCGAGGGTGGCACTGGAGAATGGCACGTTGGGTCTATACTTCATTCTTCATCAAAAGCTGGAGGCTCTAGCAACAGGAGGGGGCTTTTCAGCTCTGACAGACTCGGTCCAATCAGGTGAAGGCGAAAGTTCAACCATATCTGGATGCTATCTCAACCCTACGAGAAGAGGCGTGTCTGGTAAGATCAATGCCCCTTCTTTTGAATGAAGATGGGTTCCAGATTTATAAAATGGCATTTTTAACAGAATCTGCTACAGATATATTAATAATCATTACAGGTAGTCCAGGAGTGAAATGCTACCAGTTCGGCCCGGTACAGAGGTACCGGTAGCCACGGCTGCCCGTGATTCGGAGAACCGGTAGTGGCAGCAGCATGAGGCTCTGCCCACCCGCCTGGACATCGCCATTTTCTTTTTTTAACCCCCTACGTATACGCAAAGCATTCTGCGCATGCACAGAGGGTGAAAAAGTGTGTGCGACGGTGGCATGCACACTTTTTAACCCTCTGCACAGAAGGCTTTATGTATGCGCAGAGGGTTAAAATCGGTGGCGCACGTACTTCTGAACCAGTAGGGAAGATAAGTAGATTTCATCGCTGAGGTAGTCCTAAACCTATGATCATAATTGAAACTGGAACTTCCATCGCTAAGTGATGTAGTCATTAAGTGAGTTATGACCAATGTTATGACTTTTATTGCCAGACAGACAGATTGACTAAGGTGAAATGGTTTATTTCTGCCCCTGCTAGGATTGTGACTCAACAGACATTGGAACAAGCAGTCAGAAAACTTGGCTGGCATTTGAAAGAATATAAATAATATGTAATATCTATCTGCTACAAGTTCTTGTATAGTGAGTGATCTGAAATAATTGTCTTTCCTTGAAAGAAAAACCCTGGATTATTAATCTGTAGCTTCTCCATTCATTTGGGTAGAAAAAAATCCAGGCCCTGGAACTGAATGCTAAAGAAATGGGTCTTAATAATCCTCATCTCAGTCCATATCTTGTCCATTTGAAATAAAAATGTAGGCTTTATTAAAACATTTGTATCAGCAAATACTTTTATGACTAAGAAAACAGATGTTTTACTCTAAATGGTTGTTCCATAGGCCTATATTCTTCATCTGCTGGTTCTCCTAGAAGATTAAGAAAAAATGATAGTATAAAGAAATGTAGATATGTATTCTACTGTTGTTTGTTCTATCAGCATGTTAAAGGAAAGGCTTTTATGTGAGAACATTGGTTGATTATATGATAGTTTGTTTCAGGGGTGGATTCAACTTACTTACCGGTACTGGTGCGTATTGCAACCCCACACAAGTGCTCTCACATCCTCTCATGCGATTTTGGCTCTCTGCCCATGTGCAGAGGAACAATTTTACTTATGTGCATGCGCAGAGAGCCCAAAAACGCAAAAAAAAATTTTTTTTAAGATGGCAGCGCCCACAGCCCGGCAAAGCGGTTGTGCACGCACGATCATGCAATTGGCAGGCCGCTACCGGAGCGGCAGAGTGCACCGCACCAGTAGGAACCCGCTACTGGTTTGTTTAAAGTTACAGAAAAAGATGTTTATGGAAATCTCCAGATATTTTTAGCAAAATAAGTGTTTCTCCGTGCCCCTCCCCCCCCTTTTAAACCATGATTTGAAGAGTGTAAAAGTTTCACAGTAGTAATTTTTGAATCTGTCTATGCAATAAAACATGTTGCTGATTTGAAAGGACATTCCTTGCCGAGGAGTAATAGAGATTTGTAATTAGTCATACTTCCTAAGCTTGGTAAAAAATGATAATTATGGGTATCTAAGAATGTGGAGAGAACATGTAAATTATTCTGGTGGCAAATGTAATCTTAGCAAACAGTGTTTCATCCTGACCCAGGATGTAACAGTGAGACATGATTTTAATGGCATTGTATGGAGTTCAAAATTGTTTTGTGAAAATAGTATTTAGTGTTTGGTTCGACAACATGCTAATCATAAGCAGAATTAGTGGTTGAAAATAGACAATTCTTCAGTGGTTTTATTTTATTTACAGTATAGAGCCACCCATCTCAAGTACATAACTGGGCAGCTCACAACATTAAATGATATATCACTTTTTTGCAAGCCTAACCTGGCATTAGATACTATTCGTATATTTTAAATCATGAAATATGAAAGCAAAAAATAATAATAATTGCTGTTTGAACTTCACCTAATTTTATGGAATTGCTTTATGGTAATTTTCTGTTTTTTAAGCAGAACAAGGGCAAGTTTGGCATTTTTTTTGCTTCTTTGTATTTGCTCAGATCAGGGCAAAACATATGTGAAGGGGGAAGAATATTACTAATATGAAATGCACTACATTATCCTGGATAATGTATTGAATTTTTTCAAACCAGGGCTTATTTAAACAGCATATGAGATGAACTTGTCTGCAAGTTGACCTAGATAGATGTAGGCACAGATATAGACTTTCAAGGCATTAAAAATAATAAACAAGACTTCCTACAATTAGGAAGCAAGGTGCTGCACTATAGCCCCAATATTTAACAGTTGAAAAAGTTTGAGGATGGTGTGGGAAATAAGATTGAAGAATATTTGCCACAGTTGTTTTGGATGAAATTATAGTGGTTTAGCAACTTTGTTTATTCTCAAACTACAGGGTTTGATAAGAGTTGGAGTAATAAAGCTAGCAGAACTCTTGACTTATCAATTTTTAAAAAAAAATACAATATTGTCAAGATTTTATTAAAAGTGAAACGAGGAAAATTTTTGGCAGCATAACTTTATTCTGAGTGTTTTGAATTTTTTGAAAAGGAACTATGCAAATAAACTTTCCTATTTTTCTACACTTTTCATGTCTTCCTTTTATTCTCTCTTGGTTGACCTTCCCAACTTAAAAAGAGTTCATTCTCTCTGTTTTTCTTGAAATAACATTGAAAGTTTGTTAGCTAATCACTTTCATTTTCTACATAATTTCCATAGATTTTTCATAATTAATGTGCGTTTCCCATTGAAGCTAAGTGGAGCATGTTCTACTGTGATGTTTCAATATGGAACATTAGCAATGCTCATTAAAACAGGACATCGCTGTTCCCAGCTAATAAACAAGTTTCTCCCTGATTAATGGTTTAGATAGTTCTTTTATCCTCTAATTTATCTGTGGTCTTACCAAACCTGTGAAAACTACATGATTGCTCTTCCCATTCTTTAGAACAGGGACAGTTGCCCTCCAGTTGTCTACCGTAAGTTCATGGTTAAAGATCAAAAAATGGTCTGAGATTTCTGAAATGTTAGTTCAAAGAATCTAAAGACCATTAGGCCCCCTTTGCTTTTTATATAAAGGAGGAAAAAGATTATTTCTCATAAACTATTCAATGATTTGCCAGCCCAAAATTAGCATAAGTATAGCTAAGGGCTCCATGAGGATACACAATATGTATCAATATATACAGCCTCTTTATTGAGTTCCTGCAGGACATTATTTTTACATAGAATTCCCACTGTTTCATATAAAAACAATTGTACAATATAAGGAATAATGTACAAAATATGGAAGATTGACATAGATAAATAGGAACAGAAATGTGCCTAAAAAAGAGTTTTGAAATGGCCTGGAATATGAATGTTCGACTAATTCTGAAAAAGTTGCCAAGACAAAAATGAAAATAGGAATAGTTGTTTTTTCACATATTATGAAGCCAGGCAGTAGAGCCTGGACTTGTAACTATCCCTTCCTTTTCATTTTCGCAATAGGAAGAATTTAGAATAATCAAAAGATGGGATAAATTTTAGGGCATTTAAATTTGTTTCCCCACTCTAAATGTTTGAAACGAATGTTTTATTGCAACACAGCTATAGTATTCTTCCTTTCCCTTAAATCCTCAGAGCCACGATATGCTGAAACAATTAGTTTCATGTGTGCTGTGTTTCATGTAAATTAACTGGGGTTTGTTTCTTTTCTTTTTTAAGATTAGCTACTTTTTTTCAGCAGGCATAGCACAGCCTACTATGAATTGCTTCCTTCTGTGTTACAGGCCCGCTCCCTGAAGGATGGGAACAAGCCATGACCCAGGATGGAGAAATTTACTACATAAACCATAAGAACAAGACTACATCTTGGCTAGATCCAAGACTTGACCCACGTTTTGGTAAAAGTTCCTGGCACTTAAAATTCTTCCCTCCACCCATCTACCCACCCTTCCCCTCCACTTAAATTAAAAAGTAGTAGCTGTAGCCAGAGACTTGGCTAATGATTTTGAATTAATTGAGAAATTCACCCCTCCCGTCTTGATGTCTTTGCCCACTCCTACTAACAGCATGTAACCCTTTTCTTTTCTTTGAGGGCAAGGTGAAGCTTCCCATAAACACTCTCTTTTCATTCATACTCATCGTATTTTGATTTTGTGTTGCCTCTCCCATCCCTTTTTCAGATTTGAATTTTCCCACTGCTATTATATTTGTTATTTTTTATTGTATAAATATAGAGATGATTATTTATATTGCCAGTTGTTTCAAAAATAATTCAGTGTTTTTTTTTAAATGGAACATGATGGCTTAGGTATTGATAAAAACAGAGACTACCTGGTGTGTGTAGGGTATAAAGATCAACTTAAAAAGTCTAGTTCATGATAATTATTAAGCCTGTTTGCTTACTTAACAAGAAGCTGATCTGACTCTGAATATTAACTTAACTTTCAAATCTTCCTTTAGATTTATGTGTCGTGGGGCATTGTTTTAGGTTTCTGTTCTATTATATATAAGGCATTGTCTGGCAGTATACATTTTTGTTAGTATCATTGTTTTATTAAAATAAAGCAATGGCAGTTATTTGTTGTTTAAGCTATTATTATCAGTATTGTACTCTGACCTAAGAATTTCCCCACAACTGCAGAGTAGATTATTTTTTTTAAAGTACACATAACACCTTTGTTCAAAATTTACAACTTCCAATTCTGTATAATTTTATTTTCATGATAGGTTCATTCATAAGCGAGTTGAGCAAACCCCATTAGAACGAATAATGTCACAGCGTTATTTTTTTTAAACTACTCCATCGAGAACCAAATAAGTCTGGGAAGAGCTAAAATACTCTAGCAATTAATGTTGTATTTATCACTTTGTATTTGATCCTTTCAGATGAATTTTCTTGTGTAAAGATTACTGGGAAAAGTTAGGTTTTGATTTTGTTTCACTTTAAAACAACTGCTAATGCAGAGGTAGGAAAATTATGCAAAAGTTTTCAGTTTTGCCCAGCGAAGGATGAGTAATTTGCAACGTTTCTCATGTCCAGTGCAATCCTGTGTATATATGTTAATCCTACAGTGATTAATTAGGCTTCCTAAACTGTGTCTTACAATTGCAGTGAACTTTGTTTGGAATTTAAGCAGCCAAAGGTGCTATGCCACTAATACAGGAAAAAGATAAGAAATTGCAATAAAATACTAGTGTATGCCTCTTTCTTTAATAAGAACACTTCCATGCAGATCTGCAGCATAGCTGAAGTTTCGAGAGTGAAAGAAGAAAAAGAAATACTCCCTTCCCATCAAAATCTTCCCATTTATTTATTTATTTATTTATTTTGTTGTATTTGTAGGTCACCTAACTCCCGAAGGACTCTGGGCGCCGTTCTTTATTATGTAATAAGAAAATTTAAAAAAAAAGACTGTCTTAATTCTCAAACTTAGCAGACATATGACTATCATTATAACTTTCAATTACTACTATTATTATTTCAGTCAAGATGCTATAATAGGATTTACATTTTCATGTAACAGCTCTGTCAGCTGGCCTGAATTGACTGATAGTGAAGAACCATGAATCTTTCAACAGTTCTAGTCCTATACTTTATTAACAGATAAGCACCTGGCTCTAAATGGCAGAGGTGGGGCAGCTTCTGGAGAATTGCACAAGAAAGATTTTTTTTTTCTTATTCCAGAAATATTTCATAAGATAGAGGGGGTGGGAAAACTGAAAAACTCTAACAGCATATAATCCATTTCTGTTACCAGTTCTAGATTCTATGAAAAGTCAGGGGTTATAAGCTACTCCATATACAGATTGTTTTCTTTTCCGTTTTCTTTAAAATCATCACTCGCATCATCTTGTCACATTTCCAAACATCCAGGTGCACAGAAATACTATGAACATTTCTTCCTTCCAATTCTCGCATTGTACATATTGCTGGGTTTGCAGGTGCACGGGTGATGCTGCTGCAGTTCAGTTGTCACAGTGTGTCTGTAACTGCTTGATAATACTGAAGGCTGTTTAGCAGGATGGAATAGGAATGACACCCCACGAATTACTTATTAGTTCTATACCTCTGGCTTATGTCATTTGAAAGCATTGTTCTGCAAATTTGGAGGGCTCATGTGGTCCGGCTGAATAATTGAAATTACAGTAAACTGGAGGAGCTTAATGGAGACTTCTACTGCTTGATAATAGCTTGAATAATTATCTTAACTTTCTTCAAATTGGACAAAACAATGTTTAAAATGCCAAATACATCAAGGATGATATTATATCTGTTCACAGTAGTGTAAAAGTCACAGATTTTTAAACTGGTTTTGGCCTTCATACACAACACGTCTTCCCAAGAACCTACGGTGTTGTAATGTGATGTGTATTGTAATCTTGGTTTCCAGCAAGGAGGGGCTGTTTTCCAGAGAGCAAAGAAGCAGCGGAGCTTCCAAATTTTGTTCAGCAGAAAGAGGGTTAAAATGGCTTCTCTGTGGCTATTCCCAGAATATATCAGTAATTGTGCCAATAGTTGCTTTACTCTGGCAAGATTCTGTCTATAGATGAGTAATAAAGGAAATCATTCTTAAGTGTTCTTAAGTCTTCGAGCCACGATGGCGCAGTGGTTAGAGTGCAGTACTGCAGGCTACTTTTGCTGACTGCCGACTGCCTGCAGTTTGGCAGTTCAAATCTCACCAAGTTCAAGTTTGAGGACCCAAAATTGTTGGGGGCAATATGCTGACTCTGTAAACCGCTTAGAGAGGGCTGTAAAGCACTGTAAAGCAGTATATAAGTCTAACTACTATTGCTATTGCTATATTTTGGAAGAATCATAAATAATATGACTTAAAAAATTAAACCAAGGAATGTCTATGGAGATTCTCAACCATCCAGGTCAGGGTTGTCCCAAATGTACTTTTATAAAAGCAACTGGACTTTCTTGGAAAGGAAAAAGGAGAAGAAAGTTCAGTTGCCTTTTGGGAAAGCGTCCTTGCGATAAACAGAGGAATCAGATTCAACAATCTTTTTTGCAGATATATTGCAGATATCTAAAATTTGCATTCATGCACCAGCAACTTTGTGTTATGATCTGGAGAATCAGAAATATATGAATAGGGAGAGAGTGTGTGTAGAAAAAAAGATTTCCCCACTTTCTACTAGAATTTTTATATACTCACTGAAATGGATGGCCCATTGATTATGATCAGAAAAAAAAAGAATTCCATATAATATGTAATTAATTTACAGAGTTGTAACAGTTCAGATTGACATATTTGTGTAAAAGACTGTCAATTGCTGTTGGAAAGGGTCTTTAAAGTGAAACTTCAGTACATTCACAGCAGGCCATAAATATTAATTGTTGAATAGTAGGAGATATCAAATATCTTCAAACTTTCCAGGTGGGCATCCCAGAGGAAATTCCTTTAAATTTTGGGAAGCAGCCTGCTGATTTCATAGATTTTTGGTATCTCCCAACAATTTTCTTGACGGAACTGATTTTCACTTGTGAGAAGTACGATATTAGAGTTATGTACCACTTTCCATTTGGTCCTACCTTCAGTGTCTCCCGAAAATTATGTTGATGATCTGTAGTGTTACATACTGATGTACAGAGTACAGATTTGCATAGCCGCTGCTGATTGGCTAATCTAGCGGCGGGAGAAATAAACTGCTGTCAGTGGCTAGCAGGCTTCAGGGAAACCCTTAAAAGCGGCTTCCCTGCAGCCTGCCGGCAGTCTGTATTAGTTCTAGCTAATAGACAATAAAGGTGCTGAACTGTTCCGACGTCTCACCTCTTCATTCCAGCATGAATCTAGCATGTAGACTAAAGCATTCCTTCCCACAGTTAATTATAAATCACTTGCGGAAATGTTTTCAGATGGCTCTTGGATTTTCCTGCTGAAATGAGACATAAAATTGCTTAAGCTTGGTTATATTATATTGAAAATTTGTAGCTCCATTTCTTTCAGATTGACGTGGCATTCAGATTTCAGACATGGATTTAGCAAGAAAGTCGAAACTGGAAAAAATAGAGATGAAAAACATTTCTGTAAAGACCCTTTTGGTTTTATACTAATTATCCTTTTTCTTTCAGAATGTGGAAGAGGCACAATAATTACTTAGTCACATGTGCATTATGGAGATGAAGGATATAGTGACCAAAAGACCATATACCTCATTCTGTGCTGATTCATATGAATGAATGAATGAATGAATGAATGAATGAATGAGCTAGAAGGGACTTTGGAGGTCTTCAAGTCTGGCCCACTGCTCAAGCAGGAAAATCTATACCATTTCAGATAGGTGACTGACTAGACTCTTCTGAAAAACCTCCAGTGATGGAGCACCCATGATTTCTGGAGGCAAGCTGTTCCACTGATTAATTGTCCTCATGGTTAGGTAGTTCCTCCTTAATTCCAAGTTGCTTCTCTCTTTGATTTTTTCCAGCAATTGCTTCTTGTCCTGCCATTTCTGATTTGACAGATTAAATCCCTCAAGAAAACACCATTCATAGTCAAAGACAGTTTGAAAATAAAGTCCTACATGTTGACTTCTCTCGGTTGTCAATGATAAAGCTACAGTGATATGGGTAAAATAAAGGTTAAAAAATAGAGATGAAGAAATCTATTTTATTTTTCATAAAATGGTATGAACAGAACAGAACAGAATAGAATAGAATAGAATAACAAGAAACCTGGGAGGTCTTCTAGTCCAACCCTCTGCTCATGCAGAAAACCCTATACCCTTTCAGACAAATGGTTGTCCAATCTCTTCTTAAAAACTTTCACTGTTGGAGCATTCACTACTTCTGAAAGCAAGTTTCCACTGATGTATTGTTCTAACTGCCAGGAAATGTCTTCTTAGTTCTAAGTTGTTTCGTTCCTTGATTAGTTTCCACCCATTGCTTCTTGTCCTACCCTCCGATGCTTTGGAGAATAACCTGATTCCCTCTTCTTTGTGGCAACCCCTGAGATATTAGACCACTGCTATCATGTCACCTCTAGTCCTTCTTTTCCTTAAACTAGACATCCAATTCCAGCTAATAATAATATGTTGGCTAATAAGGCACTGTTTTATTTAAAGTTCGTACAATAATAGCCTTTTCTTTATTGTGGTGGTGTAAAGAGTTTCTTGCAATATGATGGATCTGTTAGTTATATGTTGTATAGATGTTCAGGCAGTGGTATGAACTGCTATCATAGTATCATACAAGAATATAGTTTTGTGTGATAACAATGCCCTGCAAAGTACAGAATATAGTTGTTCCCTGCTGGCCTTAATTGCTGCTTATCAGATATAACTGTGCATCATACTGAGAAAACTGTGTCCATGTTTCTGTTGCATATTGCAACAGATTCTGATAATTTACTACCTCTATGCTATAAATTATCTGTAAAAAAAAAATCCTACCAAGGAGTTCCATGCATTAAAGGATGCTAAATACATTTCTAAACTAACAATTTTAGAGCAATCCTATCCTCAATCTATATAAATTAGATAGGGCCACCAACTCAGAAAAGGCTGCATAGGCAAACTTCCATGTATGTTGGATCACTAGATAAGCGTTTCTCAACCTTGGCAGCTTTAAGATTTGTGGACTTCTACTAATCTTACAATTGCCAAGGTTGAGATATACATTTTACTAGATCAACTCCTGTGCAAGACTTTACCTCTAAGAGTTTGTACATGAAGAGGTACATGAATCTGGCTCTGCCATTGTACTAAATATGCGCAGGAAGGGTCAAACCTGACCAACACCCGCGAAAACCTCAGAAAACAAATAAGTTTTCGCGGGTGTTTGTATGAGGGAATAGGGTAGGACCCGAATAAGAATAAGAATAAGAATAAGAATTCTTTATTGGCCAAGTGTGATTGGACACACAAGGAATTTGTCTTGGTGCA
>JANHGD010003441.1:22417-37721 GCA_027560375.1 Imantodes cenchoa
ATTGTTGGGGGCAATATGCTGACTCTGTAAACCGCTTAGAGAGGGCTGTAAAGCACTGTAAAGCAGTATATAAGTGCTATTGCTATTGGAGCCTAGCAAGCTGTGCAAGCCTTGCTCCCATAAGACGATGGCATTTAATTGTTGGGACTTGGAGTGCATCCATTCTGCAGATAGTGCATTTAGACAGAGATACGTTAGTGTCTAAAGAGGAAAGATATAGATAATCCTGTAGATACGATTATACCCAAAAATGTGGCTTAATCTGTTTCCCATAAACATATTAAGTTAGCATACCTAATATATGATTTTCAAAGGCAAATTAGAAGTGTGATTAAGTTTTTTTTCTAAAGCAAGACTTCCTGATACTGAATATATTAGCCTTTGCCTTTTCCATATTTGTCTCTGGCAACTTAGGTTGGTAGTGGATATTTTCAGGTTTTTGTTGCAACCATAAGATTGCTTTTCAAATGTAGTTGTGTTGAACACATACTCTTAATTTCCATTGATAGTTGTTTACCTTCATTTGAGTGAAAGGTGATATCTCTTTCAAGTCAGTTCTTGATTCTACTTCTGTGACTACACAGACACGTCTAATTAATTAATTAATTAATTACTCGTATTTGTATAACATCCCATCTCACAAAAAGAACTTTGGCCAGTGTGAACAATCAAATAAAACAACAGATATAAAAATATAAAAATCTACATTAAAATATAAATATTATAAAAATGAATTTACAGACTCTGGACCAGAGTTCTTCAAACTTTGCTTTTGGGCTGGAGAAGCATAGCATAGTGTAGCATAGCTGGCTGGAGAATTCTGGGAGTTGAAGTCCCCAAGTCTTAAAGTTGCCAAGTTTGAGGACCCCTGCTCTAGACAAGGAGGATCAAAATGGCTACTTTAGCAATAGAGTCATCTTAACACGTCTTCTTCAGTCTGTGTAATAGGCTCGATAGCACATAGAAGTGCTTTCCTCCAGGATGATTATGCTTCCTATCACTGGGATTTCTTGATTGTCTTCCATCCATGTATTAATCTGGCCTCACACTGTAGATGTAGATAAAATTATCCAGGTACTGTCATCTGCTGAGACTTTTCAATGGTACATATCACATGAAACTTTTGTGTGTGTGTGTGTGTGTGCTTTCAAGTTAGTCTTTTAGTGATTGCCTAGACCAGTGATGGTGAACCTTTTTTTCCTCGGGTGCTGAAAGTGCACGTGCGCGCACTATCGTGCATGTGCTAGTGCCCACACCCATAATTCAATGCCTGGGGAGGACGAAAACGGCTTCCCTCACCCACGGAGGCCCTCTGGAGGCTGGAAACGGCCTGTTTCCCAACTTCTGGTGGGCCCAGTAGGCCCGTTTTTTTGCCCTCCCCAGGCTCCAAAGGCTTCCTTGGAGCCTGGAGAGGGCAAAAATGCCCTTCCCCACCTCCCGGGAGGCCCTTCCAGAGCCTCTATACAAGCCAAAAATCAGCTTGCCGGCATGCACATTGGAGCTGAGCTAGGGCAATGGCAGATATGGCTCCGTGTGCCACCTGTGGCACCCGTGCCATAGGTTCGCCATCACTGGCCTAGACTAATCCCTGCAGTTTTCCTTGCAAAATTTCATAAATGGTTTGCGGGTTGAGGGTGTTAAAAATACTATTATTAATAATATATTTTTTTTAATTTTAAAAATGAGGCCTTGAAATATTTTCTGAAAATGTCGGCAAAAAACTGTAAATAATTGAAAAAAGATTGATCAATTAAACAATATTGTAAAGTGGAACAAAGGCCACTTTGAGCTTAAAGCAGCTGGTACCCCAAAACACTGGAGTAGATGCCATATATATCATCTTTAAGAGAAGATATGATTGTTGGGGATCAAGCTTGTCAAGCCGCTGGAATAGGAGGAGGTAGATTCTTGTGAAATAATCTTTCTTTCAGTCAAGCTCATGTTAGCTGGCAAATTCTGAAGAGTTGAAGTCCACATATCTTAAAATTGTTGAGGTTGAGAAATACTGGTATAGGAGGTGGTCTTTCTGATATTTATCATGATGATTTTTAATCTTGACTTCAGCCTGTTTTACTATGGGAAATGGACTATATTTGAACAGAATCAGGAAAGGGTACTTCTCCAGGGAAAGAGTGGGTGAACTGCTAAATATCATATTTGAGTTGTTTGTTGATGATTTGTCAAAAACATCCTTTTTGTTGTTGTTGTTGCTCTTTTTCCCCCAGGTAATAATTCTTTTCTTTGGTCTCTTCTTCTTTGGTTACATGTGAGACTTAACTAGAATTTATCTGCAAATAAACAAAGGTGAAACAAAGGTCAGACACTAAAAATACATCCTTCAGGAAGTAGGGTAGTACTCAATGGCATTACCTTATGTGCAGGGACATAACTCCTTGCCTTAAGCATTCCATAGTTTCCTAAAATTCTTAAATGACAACACCAGTTAAAATAAGATCTTCAGCATCTAAGAAAGAAATGCATATTATTGTTTTATTTTTGAAACTGCATAGTTTCCATTTTGGGGCCCACTATCTGTGCTTAGTCAGGACAAGTTTGACTAAATGCCAGAAGTTTCTTTTATTATTATTTTGTGGTTGGGCTTTTAATCTGTTCTAAGAGGAAGAAAAGGAAGGAAGGAATGAAGGAAGGAAGGATTATTTAGCTAAGGAGAGCAAGAAAAGAACAAAACCAAATACAAGGGCTGCCTGAACTCTGATGGCAAGTGTGAGACAGGCTGTTTTTGAACAGCAAAAGGAGGCTTCCTTGAAAATGAACGTTTTGCTTATGATGAATGTATTGCAGATTTCTGCGC
This sequence comes from Imantodes cenchoa, assembly GCA_027560375.1. Lineage (NCBI taxonomy): Eukaryota > Metazoa > Chordata > Lepidosauria > Squamata > Dipsadidae > Imantodes > Imantodes cenchoa. Next base: position 25,230 of record JANHGD010003441.1, read on the forward strand.
CAAGGAAATTGTTCTTCTTAAAATTTCAGTTATATGACTGCAAAAAAAAGTCGAAATTAATTGCTTGCATAGTGATTTTTTTCCCTTGGTGAACTTGTACAGAAGAGGATGGAGTATGCCTACAGTTCCTGTCCCCTCTGTTAGAATAGTGATAAAAGAGGCGTCATGAAATATTGCAGTGGAAAGATTAAATATTAAAAATCATTCTCTCACCCCACCCCACCCCCATCATGAGGGATGACAAATTTGGGATTTAGCAAATGAGAAATTGCTGGACTTGTCAATAGCAATGGCACTTAGACTTATATTTACAGCCCTCTCTAAGCCGTTTACAGAGTCAGCATATTGTCCCCAACAATTTGGGTCCTCATTTTACTGATCTCGGAAGGATGAAAGGCGGAGTCAACCTTGAGCCGGTCAGGATCGAACTCTTGGCTGTGAGTGATGAGTTAGTTAGCCTGCAATACTGCTTTCTAACCATTGCGCCACCTCGGCTCTTGATGTTGAGCATGAAGATAGTGCTTTCTACATATATTGGATAGGAAAGGTTGCTTCATCTCCCAAAAGCTTTATTTGTTTGACTGCCCTGGGTATCTTGTTTCCTCTCCTTCTTAAAAAGTGGTTGCTTACAATTATGTGTTGAAAGTAGAAGATTCTGAAGGTTACTTATGAAAACTATCTGTTTGACAGGAATAAATAATTATTTATTTAATATTATTTATAATTATTATAATAATAATAATTTACATTTACTGATTTACATCTACTAACGTGCTAAAAGTAATCCTGATGAACCCTTGGCTTAAGAATTAAGAAAGAAGTTAACCATCAAAGTAAACAGAATTAAAGGACCAGGACCTATACTGCAGAAACCTTCCGTTGCAACACAAGATTTGGAATATAATCAAAATAATCAGCTATAATAGATACCCTATTGTTCAAGCACTCTGGAAATCAAATGCATTGAGTTTGGGTCATCACAGAGTATTTCTTCCTCGCCAGTTAATGAAGTAAAAGACACATCTGCTTTTCCTTACATTAGTTTTGCAGTATTCAAATATTGGTAATGAAATGCAGCATCTTGCTCGCATTTTCCATTCAGTTCAGCTTTTATGGGAAAGTTTCCAATTGACCCACGGTGGCTCTTGACAGGCAGATAGAGAACTTCAAGCAAGTTTTCTGTCCAGAGTTTTCTGCATAGCATAGCACTAATAGAGAGGCGAAGGCATAGCTCTGAAGGACGGAGGAAGTGGGAGTAGCAGAAGTAGAAGGAAATGGAGGAGGAGGAGGAGGTAAGCAGGTGTTAACAAGCAATGTAACTATATGTTTTGGTGAGTAAAATATGCAAGATTATGCACACAAGTTCTCACTTGTATATCCTTGTTCCTGAAGACCTAAACTGGCGTCCAGTGAGCCTTTGGGAGCAAAAAAAATAAATAAATAAAAATACCGCTATTCCTGTTTTAGTGCTTGGCAAAGTAATCTCGCTGACCCTGCCTTCATAGACAGGGGTCTCCAACCTTGGCAACTTTAAGACTTTTGGAATTCAACTCCCAGAATTCCTCAGCCAGCAAAGCTGTTCATAGGGACAGTGATCAGGGTATTAATCTAGATAGACTTGATCAAACTTCTTTCACAGTGTTACTCAGACAAACTCAAAATAGGAGAAGCAGAAAGGAGAATGCTTTTGGTAATGTGTGTTAAAGGGCCATATTCTCAAGTAAATAAGTGTCCGTTTTTGATTGGGAGCCACCCAGATTTCAATCTGAGATGGGCAGCTATGTACATTTTTAAAACAAAACAAATAAATAAACAACCCATCATATTTTCAAAGCTACATTTCAGATTTGTAGAACTTTTCTAAAACTTTGATAGCTTTGAGAAGAGAGGATGAACTATTCATGAGCTCATTTCTCTCTAGGGATGCAGAGAAGATTCTTTCCCATCATGACTGTTGACTCACAATCTTCTCAGCATCTCTCTATAGGCTGGAGAAGGAGTAGATGGAGTTCTGTCCTTTTTGCATTGGACAAATGAGCGCCCTTTGCTTGTTATTGTCTCTAAATTATGGCTTAGGGAACTAGATAACTAGAACTAGATGGCCTTGCATCTCTTCTTTTTTCAGTCAGTAGTTATTCAGATCAGGGGTGAAATCCAGCAGGTTCTGACAGGTTCTGGGAACCAGTAGCGGAAATTTTGAGTAGTTTGGAGAACCGGCAAATACCACCTCTGGCTCGCCCCAAAGGGGGGTGGGAGTGGAGATTTTGCAATATCTTTCCCCCAGGAGTGAGGAGGGATGGGGATTTTGCAGTATCCTTCCCCTGGAGTGGGGTGGGAATGGAGATTTTACAGTTATCCTTCCCCTGCCAAGCCACACCCACCAAGCCATGCCCACAGAACGGTAGTAAAACAATTTGGATTTCACCACTGATTCAGTTGCAATACTTTGCTACGACATCTGAATCACAAAACTTTTCTTCCGTACCAAGAATCGAATGCATAATTAGAAGCGTATTTTCCTCTATTCTAATTTATTTAAAAATATATTCCTGAAAAGGTTTATGATCATATTTTAAGAATACTGAAACTTTTAAAAAATAAGTTACTTACACTTTATAATTTGATTGAACCATTTTATAAATCATAAATAATATAGATACATGCTGTGCAAGTTAGTAATGGTAATAAGACATGTTAGGATTTGTTAAGTTTTCAAGTAATGCAAACCATGAGTTCTTGGCCTTAACAGTGTAGAGATTCTAAAATCATAACCATCTCTAATATAATCCAGGATCTGAAGAAAAATCGACCCATGCCATGAAGGGTTTCACTAGTGATAACCAACATATTAAATTGCTCCAAAAAGCAAAACAGCAGCCAATGCAGCTTGCAGAACGTTGGTGTAACATGGACCACCCTAAGGGCCCCAAGAACTGCCCACACCACCGTATTCTGCACTAATTGTGGTTTCCAAATACTCTTTCAAGGGTAGCCCCATGTAGAGTGCATTGCAGTAGTCAAGATGTGAGATGACCAGAGCTTGACTGAATGCAGGGACTCCCAATCCAAGAAAGGATGCAACTGGCATACAACATAGAGTTGTACAAAGGTTCTTCTAGCCCAGACTGCCACCTGCTCTTTCAGCAGAAGTTGCAAGTCCCAGGAGAACCCCAAGTTGCTCACCAGCTCTCTCTGAGGTAGTGCAACCCAATCCAGAATTAGAGATGCTAAACTCCTGGATCTCAAAGCTCCATGTACCCAAAGTCAATTGGTCTTGCCAGAGTCAAAGGCTGTTGTGCCCCATTCCGACCCTCATAGGGTTCCAGCCACTGCAAGAAGGCAACGACAACATCACTTGGGTCACCATAGAGACTTCAGTACCATCCTTGTACTGATAATACTTCAATCTATGGTGATGTATGACTTCATCCAGTGGCTTCATATAGAAGCTAAAGAGGAGTAGAGAGAAGAGTACCAATACCACAAGGAGCCAAAGTAGATTGGATCTCTCACTCCCTATCAGCACCACTTGGGACCAGCCTTGAAGAAAGGAGCCAGACCAGCGCAAAACTGCACTGCCCAACCTCAAACAGTGAAACCAAAAGGATACCATGGTCAATGGTATGGAAGGCTGCTGACAGATTGAGTAAGGATGTTGGTACCACCCCCATCCCATTCTCACCTGAGATCATCGGCAAATGCAACCAAATGTTTTTGTCCTGTAATCAGGCCTGAATCCTGACTGGAAGGGGTCCAGATAATTCATTTCATCCAGGGCCCTCTTCAAGCAACCACTTTCTCTACTACCTTTCCTAAAAATGGAAAGTTGGAAACTGAACGAAAATTGTCCAGGCAGGTGGGGGTTATGAGATATTTTTTTTTTAGAAGGGGGCAAACCAGAGCCAGGAATGTCCCTTCCTGCAGTGAGGAATTAATTATTTCCTGAAGCCACCTGGTGGTAATTATCCTGGAAGCTGTCACCAACCAGGAGGGATAAAGATCTAACTGATAGGTGGTTGTACTGACAGCATCAGGGACCCTGCCCACTTCATCAAGTCCAGCAGGTTTTGATGAAGTGGGCAGGTAAGGTAACTAGGTAAGACCTTTTTCCCAGACATTTCACATAGACTATTATGTACGAGTTCCAACTGAAAACAAATCTGAGTGATTTTGTCCATCAGGTATGGAGCAAAGTCCTCTGTGCAACTGTGGAAGATAATCATTCGGAAACACTCACCCACCCCCAGTCCCAGGATGGACCAGGCAATCCTGAACAGAGCCACCAGGCGACACTCTGGATGCAATAAGGGGCAGAGAAATGATGATGTTTCACCACTCATAACTGCCACAAGATTGGCCTTAATAGCAGACCTGAATCATGTCCAATCAGAGTCCTCATCTTCCTCCAGCGGCACTCTAGGTGTCCCTTAACCCTTTTCAAAACCCACAACTCCTCTGTGAAACTGTTACTAGAAAGTCAAACCGCTTGCTGATACGTTATATTAAACTTTCTCACTGAAGGCTAACGGAACCAGTTTTTAATTCACTTATGCAAGTAGAGATACTTTTATATAGAAGTAAGATCTGCCTACTTTTGCTTTGTGTTATATCAAATTACTAACATGAAGAAATACCTTGTTTTTCCTTGCTGTAGGTGTATATGGTCATAAATACTTAAGAAAATGTATTGAAACCAGTACCCCTTCCTCCATCTATATGGACATGGGAATGCTGGAGAACATCTCATTGAGTATCTAAAGCCAGCATAGTCTTCCATTTTTCTATTGAGATTTGTGCCTTTGAAGTTTGCCCATAATGTATAAAATGTGAATGTTCAAATAAAGAGCCTTTTCAGTTCTTTAAATAGACATAGCATTAAATCTTACCGACAACTTAACCAGAGTGTAAAGACCTTTGAACATAGTTGGATTTAGTTCTAAAGAAACATGGATATACTTGTTTATGATTTCGTTCTTTGTGTTTACTAAGTACCGGTAGTTAAGAGTTTCCAGGGTTTTGGTTCTCGGATTTTTATTTTTAAAAGAAATACTGCAGTGTTGCCTTTTAAGACAGCATGAGTAGGATATGTATAATCTGGATTTTGGTAATTTCAGAAGGATAACTGGATAATGTACTGCATTAAAGAGCAAGAAGGTGACTAGACAACATTCTTTCCTAAAATTATCCTTCTTAAAAGGCATGGTGGTTTCATGAAACTAAGATAGGTAAACAGTGCATTACTAACTTGTTCCCTTCACTTCTCCCAAATCCCTTTTCCTCCTAAATCCTCTGTGAAACAAAGGCTTGTTTTCTTCTTGTCTGCCTGTGAGGTCTTTGGTACTTGCTCTGTGTGGGTGTAGAACCCCGTATTTAAATACTTCTCTGCTACTCAAGAAAAGAAAGAACAGGAAACAGATAAATCCAAATTCTAGTAGATAAAGGACTGCATATTTACTTTTTCCTCAATTTAGGCACCATTTAAAAAGCGGTTATGTTTTGAGCCACTAAAGAGCCATTGAAGGTATACAACAAAAAGAATCCCTTATAGGAGACTTGCACAGTTTAAATTTAATTTGTATGGTTTTTCTAGACTCTCACATTCCTTCTTCAACAGAATTATTCTGTCATGTTAATAATGTTTTAAAATAATATTAATAATCTCTCTAAAATACATTATTTGTCTATTTCACTCACGGATTGAAAGTTGTAGGGTTCAGTGTCACTGCCCAAAGATATTTGTTTTTTTTTTAATGTTTAAAAAACCTATTAAAGGCAAGGCAGTCCTTGAAGTCTATTATAGAGATAGAATGCAAAGGCTGAGTAGTACTTTCGTGTTTTTATTTCTCTTAGAGATGTTATTAGAGACACTGTGCTCATAAATGTTAATCATTGTATATCTTAGACCTGGCTTAGAATCAGTTGAGAGATTGAAAAATGTTTGTTTCTTATTGTCACATGCCTTAAAAAAAAAAAAAGCGCCTCATTTTGATTTACAGCCCAGTGGAACTGGTTGGGTTGTCTGTTTACAACCGAAATGGAAACGGGCATATTTTCTACATGAGCCTATATTTATCTTAAATGTATTTTATTTCTATGACCTAGTCCTAGGAGAAACCCAGCTGACTAAAACATGTAATTGGAATACAGCTGTTTTACCCAACTGCTTGGATAATTTAAATAGATTTTGAGAAGGCTGGCTATAAACCAAGTTTGTGGAGTCTCTGACCTTTGTTTTTTTCCTTCAGTTGCTATTTTGAAATCACTTTAATTCTTCCTTTCATTAAGCCATGTTGTTCTGCATGAAATAATATTGGAAATAATAAGGGTATCACTAAATAATAATCACATAATGTCTGCATATTATTATGGCCGCGTTCTGAGGACTTCCTAGGATACACAAACTAAGTTTTATACATATGTATATACTGATACTATGATTTCCATTTTAAACTGTCTCCAGGATTTATCTTTGTGCAGTATTGGCAATCTCTTTGAAATTCCGAGAGAGACAGAGAGTGTGACAGACAGACAGACAGACAGACAGACCCATCTGGATGGCCTTTATTAGACGTATTAACAAGACAACTTTCCTTTCCCTACTCATCTAGATTTTCCTCTGCAGCCAGTGAGATTTTTTAACATTATTATCCCTTCAGATTTAAACTTACGATGTGTGTTGGTGAACTCAAAACATAAATTTGCCTTTTTCTATCTCAGGTTAACATTATTGATTGGTTAAATTTACAGGTAGTCCTCGACTTATGACCATATTTTGAGCCCAACATTTCTGTTGTTAAGTGAGACATTTGTTAAGTGAGTTTTGCTCCATATTCTATACAGAAACAAATGCAAATTTCTTGTATATTTCTCATGGATGGAGGATGATTTGAGATATTCAGAGTTTCACAGTCACGACAATGATGAGTTGGATTCTGCACCTAAACGGAAGTGGCTTGTTTGCGTTCTGGTTGTGAAATTGCACCGGGACTTTCCTTTAAGAGAATTCTGCATTTTCTGCATCTCAGTACTTCTCTTCTTCTACTTCAATTAGAAAAAAAACCAATTAAATAGTAAGAGAGAAAAATAAGTCATTGTAAAGAGAAGCCATTTTAATTCAGTACAAGTTGATTTAATAATACCAAAAACAGATTCTGATTGACTGATTGATTGGTTGTCTGTATGTATTCATTCCTAACAATAAGAGTAGACTGACAGTGGAACCAATTCCCCAGAGAGATGGTAGACTATCCTTCATTACAACTGTTTGAAGGGAAGCTAGACAACCATCTGTTTCTGGGGTACTTTAGCTTGGATTCTACACCAAACTGGGGATTGCATTTGTTAGCCCATATGACTTCATCAATCATCATCATCTATCATCATCATCATCATCATCATCATCATCATCATCATCATCATCATCATACAATTAGATTCGCAGTCTAAGACTTGACTGATTTAAGAATTATTAAGGTAGCATCTGAGAAAATGGGCAGTTCCAAGCAGAGTGCTCTTGTAAAATTAGGGTGTTCAAATTCAAAATTTTCAAATATTAAGGGAATTGTTTAGGTACTGCTCCAAGGGCTCTGATCATCATTGGCATAACAACAGACTTTTCCCCCATAAGTGTTCAACTTTGATCTGCAAGTCTGTGCCTTGAAAGGTATTTTTTCCCAATTGCTTTTTCTCAAGACTAGCATCACCCAGTACAGCAACATCAATGAACTCGACTTTTGTCTTTTCAATAACTTTATATCAGGCATATTATGAACAAGATGCCTGTCTCTTTCATCTTAAAGTCCTATAAGATCTTAACTCACTCGTTTTCCAAAACCACCTCAACTTGATGGTGCCAGTAGTTCTTGCTACATTCAAATTCAAACCTCTAGCGAAGTTTCCAATAAATAATTTTGGCATCTCAATATTGACTCTGCTTAAGATCAGTTTGAAATGTTGCTGCAACCATTGATCAAATGGTCAATTGTTTTGTCTTTTTCACTCTAGATGGGACATTTACTGTTGTTTGTTACTTGCTGAATTTTCCCTTTTATTCAATTAGCTGGCAAAGCTTGTTCTTCAGCTGCTAAACCTTAAGTTTCTTTAACACTCCTGATCTTAGGAAACTCCATGTGGGTATTTTTAAAAATCATTTTCTTCTATATTCTTCAAATATTGACTACGTACTGGCTTGTTCTTACAATTATTATTATTCAGATTTATTATTCAGATTTAACAAGTCAGTTTTGGATTGCTTCTTTTCTATAGTCAGCCGTCACCTTTGTTGTGTTCAAAATCTTTCCTTGATTGACTTCCTTCAATAAGGATTATTCATTATTATTTTTCTGATGTAGTCATTCAACCCATGTTTATCTTTCTCCACAGTTTGTTTCATCTGCAGGACTCCTCTGCCTCTTTTAGCTCTTGGCAAATACAGCTGATCAATATCACTTTTTGAGTTTGGAGCAAGGTCCATTGGCACTAATTTTCTTTGTTTCTGATCTAAATTATCAAGTTCCATCTGGGTTCAGTCAACTAGTCTTGCTGTATTTTGTATAACAGGGACTGCCAGGTATTGATTACTTTAATGATATTTCCAACATGTAGCTTATTATTTAGGTGATGATGAGAATGATGATTCTGCCTGACTTCAACGAATCATGAGTAAAAACATTTTAGAAAGTTAAAAAAACACACTAAAAATGGCAAAGATGACAAGAATCAGATAGGAATGAAAAAAGAAAACCCCACACAATCTAAGAGGCCTTCACTCACCCCAGTAGAGTGTAGGCCTATCCAGGTAGAAACCTCATTTCAGAAGATATGTACCACCACAGAGAAGGCACAATACAAGCAGGAGCTGCAAGACTAGGAAGACTTCCAATTTATACACCACTCTTTTGAATGTGGAAATGGAACCTTATCTAGGACCAGAGAGGGGAAATCTTCATGTCTGAGTGTCCTGAACACCCACAGCCTTAGTTGGATTGAGACAGATACATCCCCCATCCCAGTTCAAATCCATTCAGTGTCCAGGCACTGGGACAGAACCTGAAATGTTTATAGTTGTCATTTCAGACAGATCCCCCCCCCTCCAATCTCCAATCAATTAATTGATGAATTGGTTCAGGGCCATGCAATTCAACGCCAGCGGGACTTAATGACAGTGAATTTTTAAGGGGAGATTGCATTTGTCCCTGCCTTTTCTCCTATTCTTTATTTAACATTATATTCAAAGATCACAAAATAAAAGCTACTCATGCATTTGAGGGATGTACTCAAGGTGTACTATCAAGGCAATTTTGGATGTTCCTTCTAGCTAATTATCTATTTTTAAGACCAAATTTGTAATCCTCCCATTAACAATTGATTATAATCACGATGACTCTGGTGGGAACAATAAGCTACTTGATCTAATCAGCAGCTGTATCTTCACCTCTGTCGTTCATTATCATATGAATCCACCATAATAAGTGATTCCTTTGGGGTGACTGCCTCTTTGTAAGACTACTGGCCAGTCCATCACAAAACAGGCAAAGACCAGGAACCATAGTTGTACACTTAGAGTGTGGTCTATGCTTTCCTTTTTTAAGACCTCTGTGGAAAAAGGGACAAAGGAGCTTATCATATTCATAGATATGTACATATAATACATAGGCATGTTTGATTGCCCAAGTTGGGAAGATCTTTGAATAATTTGTTATTATATTCATATAATAATGTGAATTATGTACACATTTAAAATGCTCACTTGGCATCTATGAGGCCCTTTGATTAGTTTGTTACCTGTAGAAGCCTTAATGCCTTCTATGATTTTAATATTTCCCTTATGCTAGGATTTGTAAAGCAATTTCTTCTCAATATGCTTAATTTGGCAAATATGAGGGCTGCTTTACACGTGGCATGTTTTAAGTGTTGTTTAGCTAAAAGTGTGGAATGAATATGCAGTAATGCAGATATGCCATAAAGGAACACAAGGAAATAATGTGATAGATTTTATGTGGTTTTATGGATCTGGCTTTTATGTTGAGGTATTGTTTATTGTTATTGTGAAGTTTTAATTGTGTAATATGCCTAATATGTAAAATATGGTGGTATAGAAAGGCAGTTAAGTAAGCAGGTAAGTGAATAAATAAAAATAAATGTACTATATGTCCCCACAGTGTTAATTCATATGTACATCAGGGCTTGCCTTGCATTGTACGACAAGGTTTGTCACATTGAGAGCCAGCTGTCATTAAATATCTGCTTTTAGTTTAATTTGCTGATTAAATTTGGAAAGAGAGGAATGGAGACTGGAGCTGTGCATTTAGAAGGAAGCAAACATCATTGAATTAAATAGTTATATTTTAATCATAAGGGCATATTTACAAATATTGTAAAAGCTTATTTATAAATACAAAAATACTTACCTTCTTCTGTGCTGCTCCTCTTGATTGCAAAAAGCGAAAGGAAAGGAAAACAAAAATTTAAGAATAATGTAAAAGAGAGAGAGGGAGAGAGAGAGAAAAGAGAAAGAGAGATCAAGCATTATCTACTGCCTTATGGGTTTCTATTTTAAGCTGTTCTCTTAGCATAACAAGAGCTATATTAAAGCAATTGTTAACCAGAGCAAAAGAGTTGTTTAAGCGAAGCATGTGTTTCAACTCCACAGGTTGATTAATCTTGTCACTGTTTTTTTTTCTTTTCAAAAATGTTTCACTGGAGGCTGAGGGGAGGGGAGATAGGAGAATAGGGTGCCAGCTCCTCTGCTTTCCAGCCTGTCTCTGGGCCTGTCCTTCCTTCTGCATGGGTTGGTCAACATAAAGCTGTTTTCTACAACCAGGACCCTCACTGGCAAATTAAATTTATTAAACAGATTGTGAGGAGTGGAGGACATGGGTGAGAAGACCTGGCTCCATCCCTTTGTTCTTAGATAGTGGTTACTCACCTGCCAAAAAGAGCCATGGGCCAACCAGGCTCCCTTCCTTCCTTCAATCTGATCTCAGCAAGTCTTTCTGTTTGGCTCCAATCATGTTTGGTTGGTTGCTGGTGAAGGAAGTTAGCACCTACCTCTCTCCTAGAAAAATGAAATATCTTAGGAAGTATTAAAAAGGCAGAATATTATATAGAATATCCCTAGAGAAATGTGTTTTTAAGCAGGAAATAGACTCACTCTTAGTAGCCCTCACCTTTGTCAATGGATCAAGGAATGACCCAATTCACTCATTCCCCACCCCCGTTTTGTTAATAGCTTTGACCGGTCTATTCTACATAACAAAGATCTACCTCCTTCAGACAGAGCCATATTAGGAATCGCCCAAAGGCTTTTCATTACACCACATGGGACCTGGGAAGATTGCAACATCCAGAGGCGCTCAAGCAAGCTTGAACTCAAGACAGCCTACAGAGTTGCCCCTGCATGGTCCCATGGGAGTCTGACAGCCAATTGGAGTGCATTACATGCACAGGAAGAGGAAACGAAGAGATGGGGCCCAACAGAGGTCATAAAACCATCTTTCCTTTCCTTTTTCTCTTCACCCTACACCTGGAAGCATGTAATCCAACTTTTCTGTTCAGGAGCTCATGCCATGTGCTCCTGTCCACCATTAAATCTTCTTTCCAAGCAACTTCCATGAATCCAGTGTCTTTTTTCCCCACTTGGAACTGAACCCAGAAGGATATTCCTTTCAACAGTACGTTGCACAAATTTAACCAATCTGGATAGTTTTTATGGTTCAGTTTATTGGTTTTATTTGATACCATAGCTTTTCCTTAAAATGAATTACTTTGCAATAGTTAAAGTGGCAGTCTTTCACACACCTTTTATTAATCTGGCAGGAGACCATGTTACTTTCTGGTTCTTCTCTGAATAGGCTCCCATCTCCAAACATAGATCCTCAAAATATCTGTGAGTAATGCAGAATCCACTATGAGTAATTCAGAAATATGCCTGAGAGGCAGATTGCTCCAGAAGACTTAACCAAACAAATCAAGCTAAATGCCTTTTAAGGAAAGCATTATCTGCTATAAGGCCTCCAGCCAAAAACTTTCCATCAAGGAGTTCTTTTAATTAGGTATAAATTGGTATGACTGCACAACATCCTCTGCTGATTATTTTTTCAAATGACACAACATTACATTGGTAATCCACATCACAAATTTTTATTTGTTTAATATCATCCTTCCAAGCCCCAACTTTTTTTTATCTCCCATTCTTCCTCAATCCAGATCAATAATTACTGTACCAAGATTGATAGGGAGTCTCCACTATTTGCACATTTATTCTGACATTAAAACACTATGGTCATAGTCACATTTGTAGACTTGTATATAGAAAACCTTTAGCCAATCAATGCTCACTCCTTTTCCCTTGAAGCTGGCCAGTCAACAAATCAATGCTTGTTCATTTTCCTTTCAAGATAATCAGTAACTGGATGTCTCATTTTGCTATTCAGGTTTTTACCAGGTCTATTCCATGACCTAACTCTACTTCCTGCCTTTACCAAAAATAAA
>JANHGD010003441.1:87983-99262 GCA_027560375.1 Imantodes cenchoa
GTATACAGACAAATCATATCAAGGTGTAATTGCTAACTAAACAGAAGAATGTCTAATTAACTTTTTACCTTAGACAAACAGAAGAGTTGTAATTAACTTAGATAAACATAAGCTGAGTAAATAATAATTTCCTTAAACAGGACAGAGGGCTGAGTAAATAAATAGGTTGCTTAGTCAATATCAACCAGACAGGCATTCCACATTCTTGGCAAATATTGATAATCAACCTACACATGGAAAAGTCAGTTGTTTTGAAAACACAAATTAGAATCATTCATTCAGTCTTTATTATTACAGTTCACAATATTGTCATTCACCATGCTTGCCTCGAAATTTCATGAATCCTTGTGAGTTTGTATAGATAAAAATCATGGAATCACAGAGTTGGAATGTACCCTCAAGGTCATCCGGTTCAACCCCCTCTTCATTGCAGGGATCAGTAGAGAATTTCAGACAGACAGACACACAAACAGCTGTTTAATCTCAGACCTCCATTGAAGGAGAATGAAGGGTTTCAGTGTGAAATACAGCTGTTCTATTTTTTCCAAAAAATCCTTCTCCTTCCTGGATGAATGAAATAGGAACAAAAAGGAAGTAAGAACACACTCAAACAGATTACTTCAGAAATGGAACAAAATGGGAATGAAGGTGTTGCAAAAATTGGCAAGGACATTCTAAATAAATCCTAATTATACTGATGTTACCCCAGTCATGCCACCCTCTTGCTGACAGCCATCCAAGTTTCAACTGTATGACTGTGGGCAAGCATCAGAATCCTATAGTAACCAGGGCACAATTTTCTAAACAATTTTTTCCCTACAAGGAGAGGTTTACTTTCACAGTCAAACAGGTGTAGGATTGCAGGTCCAAGTATTTTCCTCTGAAATATACAACAATTGAAACATCACTGGTTTTGAAAGAAGTAGGTGTGTGAACATGCAATGCTGCTCAATCAATTATCTATTTTCCTTGGCTAGTTGTTCAATCAGTCCCTTGTCAACCTTTTTCAAATTAGAGTTTTATTTGCTCATGTTCTTCCTTATTTGTATTTCACTCCTCCTTCTACCATTGATATAATCTCAGTTTAACAGGTTGCCTGACAGGGGAGATATCTTGTTACAATAGACATTGTGGTTTTTTAAATAAAAAAATAGACTATATCTCCATTTAACATATTCTTGCCTGTTAAATGAGTATTAGAATTGAAAGACTACAAGGATAATCTAATCCATCTATCTGCAATATGCAGGCAAACCAATTAAGCCATCTGTAAGAGATAGCTAACCAGACCTTTCTTAAAAACCTCTAGAAATGGAGAACCTACAAATGTCAGAGATAAATCCATACCTGGTAGACTCTATAGTTTTAAAATGAAATAAAATCCAAAGCCACTGATCATGCTTTAGATCAGGGGTGTCAAACTCAAGGCCCAGGGGTCAGATCTAGCCCATGGGGTACTTAGATCCAGTCCGTGAGGCTACCCTGAAAACAGCGAAGGATCGGCCCAGAGCGCTTCTGCCAGCGAAAACGGGCTCCCAAGCTCTGTTTTTGGCTGCTGCGGCCTCCTGAACCCCTCTGCCAGTGAAAACGGAGCTTGGGTAGGCCACACCCACCTGAGAGTGATCGGGCCACCACAGGTGCCCCCGACAGAAATGACATCAAACTGGCCACACCCACTCTAGCCACGCCCACCCACGCCCCCGAAGGTCAAGCACAACCCTGATGCGGCCCTCAATGAAATTGAGTTTGACACCCCTGCTTTAGGTCAATTTTCACATCTGGCCAATAAATTTTCAAGAAATCCAGAATTCCATCTGGTATTTCCAGTACAGTGATATTTCTATAGTCTCAGGATGATTTATGCTATGCTGTCACCATTAAATTATCCATTTTAGTGCTGTGATGGTTTACGTTATAACTGCTAACGATTTTCTTCCTGTCAGATAACACATTCCATAAGTTTCCTGACATGATTAATTGCTGAATCAACGTAAATACCTCTAAAAAAAGAACTAAATCTAACCGTGACCCGATTCTGAAATATACTACTGGTTTTGTAGATTGTGTATAAAACCATTTTTGATTTTCAATTTTATTTTTTTTGCTAGACACTGAATCTTTAAGCAGAAGAGTCACATTAGTTATGTATCTCTGTAGCATAATTCTAAATAGGGAAAATATTTTTTTGGGTGAAGTTACCATAGATACTCTGAATTCCTCGCCGATCATCGGCTGGAAGACGAAAAGTGTTTGGATTCACATAGGAGTAGGTAGGATACATCAAGGCTCCGCGGACATTAGAGTGAGCCAATCCCAGGGAATGCCCAAATTCATGGGCAGCAACAAGGAAGAGATTTATTTCTAAAACACAGAAAATAAGTAGGTGAATTATAAGTATTAATTTTTCAGAGATGTGCATATAGGCTGTCTCACGGACCACATTCTACCACATTCCTCCCTCTGCCCGGTTCAATCGCACAGAATTGGGCTGCTCCAGGTCCCGTCAGCCAAACAATGCCGGTTGGCGGGCCCTTGGGCTAGGTCCTTCTCTGTTGCAGCTCTGACTCTTTGGAACCAACTTCCCCTGGAGGTCTGCATCACCCCCACCCTGCCGGCCTTCAGGAAAGCTGTCAAAACCTGGCTTTGCTGTCAGGCCTGGGGCCAATGATTTTTACATCTGAATGCTTGGCCCCCTATGAATGTGGAATGTAAGGAAATTATTTTTAAGGGATTATGTTTTTTAATTGTTATTATGATGTATTTTACTGTATTCTCTCTGATTGTAAGCCGCCCAGAGTCCCCTGGGAATGGACAGCATATAAATTTTAATAATAAATAAATAAATAAAGTGCAACTTGTTTCTCTGGATACGTAATATTCGTAATATTCTAATATATTTAACACTGCTCTTGTATTTTCTCTAATTTGCCTCATTGGGAGGAAACCATTTTGATCCAGATGTATTATATCATTTAGAATTTTCTTCATTCTTCCGGCCATAATATTCATGAAAATTTTATAATTCGCATTTAGAAGTGAAATTAGCCTATAGTTTTGGATTTGACTTTCATCGTACCTGTTTTCTTAATGATTGTGATGTATGCTTCTCTCCATGACTGAGGTATTTTAGCTTCTAATAACACCTCATTATAGAGTTCTATCAGTAATGGTTCTACTAGTTCTTTATTATTTTTCTGTTTTTGAATTGCTTCCCTCAATTCATCTACTGTTATCTCTTTTTTTAACATCTCTCTTTTTTTCTTCTAATGTTGCCCTAGGTTCTTCTTTTGAATAATCACTTTTTCCCCCAATCAATTTGTTATTTTCTATATAGGTTCTCAAAATAATTAATTACAATCCTTTGAATTTCTTCTTCCTTATTTTGCAAATTTCCTCTTTCGTCTTGTAGGTGATGAATTAATCCTATTTTCCTTTCCTTTTTTTAATTTATAGGCCAGCTACCTTCCCGGCTTGTTAGCATTTTCAAACAGGTGTTGATTCATATATTTGATGTTATTTATATATTCTACCTGTTTTATTAGATTTAATTTGTGTTTACTCTGTGCTAACAATTCAACAGTTTGCTCATCATCTGGTTTAGTTTGAAGATTCCTTTCCAATTGACCTATTTCTTCATTAAAATATCCTGTTGTTTGTGTTCTTCTTTTTTCCCCTTTGACATGCAATTGTTACTCCTCTTGTATAAGCTTTTAGTGTATCACACAAATTCTGTAGAGAGGTATATTGTTTTTTTATTTATATCAAGAAATATAGTCAATTCCTTTTTAATTCTCTGAAGATACTCCTCTTCCTGTAATATCTGTGGATTCATAGTCCACCTTCCATGTTTCTTTTTTTCCCCTTTCCAAGTTATTTTCAGAGGGTTATGGTCTGCCCATATATTTGGGTTGATCTCTATTTTATTTATCATTTACTTGATTCTTTATTAGCCCATACCATATCTGTTCTAGAAAAAGATTTGTGAGGATTCGAATAAATATGTATTTTTTCATTGGGATTTAATACCCTCCACACATCCATTAAATTCAATTCTTTGGTCATGTCAAAAAAAAATTTGGTAGTACATTTCTTTTGTTTTGTTTTTTGTTATCACTCTTATAATCTTTTTTAATATTTACTATCCCATTACAGTCTCCTACAATGCATATATTCTTACAGTTTATTTCAATAATTTTTTCATGGACTCTTTTGTAAAACTTGTTTCTTTTTTGTTTGGGACGTATATGTTAACCAATAGTATTTTCATTCCCCCTTTTATTATTTCCAACATTAATACCCTTCCTTTCAAATCTGCAGAAATTAATTTAGCTTTTATTCCATTTTTCACATATGTCACTACTACTCTCTTTTTCTTGTTGGCCAATGCCACAAACCTGTTCTCCTAATTTCTTAAGGTCCAGGTATTTTTGATCTTGTTTTTTTATATGGACCTCCTGGAGACATATAATATCTATATTTTGTTTAATCAATTTCGAATATTTTTTTTTCATTTTATAAAATCATTCAATCCATTTACATTTATAGACAATAGTTGTCTCTCCATTTCCATTATTTGTCAGTGTTCCAATTAACATCTAAGTTTAAATCAGAGTCCAAAGCAAAGACTTCCTCAAAGTTCCAATTTATTCCTAGAGCCATCTTGGAACATCTGGGGAAACCTGAATCTGATTTCCCCAGGGGTTTTACTTCCAGTTTAAAGTTCATTCCCCTGTCTCACACCCACAAGTTCGTCACATGGACCACTAATCTTCAGCCAGCAGGTCCGTACACTCCCATCTTCTTCCGGCCAGATGCTAGACAAAGGATGACCTTGAAACTCTAAAAGGAATTTATTTTGTCTATCTCTACCTCCTCATGCAACCGCCCCTCCCACAGCAAGAAACATTCCAAAAAAACATAGCGTAATGTGGCAGGCCAAGACCTCTAAGCATTCTGGCTTCAGTCTGAAAGGCAGCCTCCCCTCAAGTAAAAAGCATGTCCTGCAAAGAGAGAGGAAATATCTCGTAGTTAGTTAGTTTTTTGTATTACTAACCACCCCTTTCCCCCCGCCAGGGGGACCCTTTGGCTTGTTTGGGTATTTATCATGAAATTGCTTAATCAATCTGTCAGCTTGAACTTTCCAACTCTTCACCCAGGTGGATTCAGACAAAGGATACCCCTTCCAATGGATTAGATATTGCAACTGACCCCTAAAAATTCTGGAGTCTAAATTTTTTTTCACTTCATAATGCATCCCCCTTGTATGACCACAAGGGTAGGCGGTGGCTGAGTCTGAGGTCTCAATTTAGACCCGCTCACTGGTTTTAGTAAGCTGCAATGGAATACTGGGTGGATTTCCCCCAATATTCTAGGCAATGCAAGCTGCACCATGACCGGATTGATTTTGACAATGGGGAAAGGCCTCATGAATTCAGACCCTAGCTTTTTGCTGGGCATTCTCAGTCGAATGTATTTGGTGGCTAAATAAACTTTGTCTCCCACTCGGAAAGGTGATTGGAGGGACTGGTGCTTATCTGCTTGCTACTTATAGGCCTCTGCCTCATCAGGTAGGGCTTTCTTGGCATTTTCCCATCCTTTCTTTAGCGTCTCCATCTAGTCAGTCAGTGACACTGATGTGGGAGCTGCTGTAAGTCATTCCAGCATAGGAACAAACTCTTGGCTGCTCATGATTTGAAAGGGGGAGAACCCAGTGCTGCTGTGGATGGTGTTGTTGTATGCTACTTCTGCAAATGGCAGCAGCTCCAACCAATTGTCTTGCTGATAGTCTACATAACAATGGAGGTATTGTTCCATCATTGCATTGGCATATTCCGCGGCCCCATTGGTACTCGGGATGAAATGCCAAGCTAAGTTCCTGTGTAGATCTGATGGAGCGTAGAAATTCCCTCCAGAACTTGGCGGTGAATTGCACTCCTCGATCAGAGATAATCCTTTTCGGGACTCCATGTAAGCGGTAAATGTGCTTGAGGAACAACTTTGCTAGGTGTCTAGCTGATGGTAATCCGAAACAGGCAACAAAGTGAGCTTGCTTGGAGAACAAATCGATGACAGTCCAGATCACGGTATTCCCCTTGCTGTCTGGGAGTTCAACTATGAAGTCCATAGCTCTTTCTTCCCAGGGTTTGCTAGGATTGGCTACTTGCTGTAACAGGCCCAGCAGTTTTCTGTGCCTGTGCTTTCTGGTGGCGCAGGTAGTGCAGCTCTTCACATAGTCCTCCACTTCGGCCTTCATCTTTGGCCACCAAAATTGCCTTTGTGTTAGGTGAAGGGTTTTTAGAAACCCAAAGTGTCCCCCAGTTTGGAGTCGTGACTTCACTGGAGCACTTCCAATCTGAGGCTGGCAGGGACATACAATTTGGACCCCTTCCAAGCCAAGCCTTCCCCCATGGTCAGGATCTCCTTGTTGTCGTTAAACAAGGGGTCATTAGGCAGGGCTGCCTTCAGTTTTTTGGTCCACTCCCCCTGGGTCTGTGTGCCTGGCCTCTGGGCTTGGCCTCTCGTGAGGACGGGGGCTGCCAATTCACCCTCTGAAAGGGGAGCACCCACCGCTTCTTGGGGTGAGGAAGGGATAATGGAGTGGAACTCTTCTCTTTGACTGTCATACTGCGGCTTCCTGGACAACTCATCTGCCAATAGGTTCTTCCCCACAGAGATGTGCTTCAGTTCAAAATTGAACTGCCTGAAGTACTGCGCCCATCACACTTGCTTTGGTGAAAGTTTCCTAGGGGTCTTTAGGGCCTCGAGGTTCTTATGGTCTGTCCATACCTCAAATGGTATCTTGGCCCCCTCTAGGAAATGCCTCCAGGTTAGCAGCGGCCAACAAACAGCAAAGGCTTCTTTCTCCCAGATGGCCCATCTCCTCTCGGTTGCTGTCAGCTTTTGGGAGAGGTAAGCGCATGGCAAAAGTTCACCCTCTTCATTCTTTTGTAGTAGTACCGCCACCACAGCCAAATTGCTAGCATCCGACTGAACGATGAACTGCCATTCAGAGTCAGGGTGCTGTAAGATCAGTTCCTGGGCAAAGAGCCGCTTCAGTCTTTTGAAGGCTTTCTGGCAATCCATCGTCCAGCCGATGGGCCTGTTTGGCTTCGGCTTGGTGGGCGTCGGGCTTGTTTTTAGCAGCTCCGTTAGTGGCAGAGCTACCTCAGCGAAAGCTGGGATGAACTGCCTATAGAAGTTTGCGAACCCCAGGAAGCTTTGCAATTGCTTGCGAGTGCGTGGGGGCTGCCAATCAAGTACTGCTCTCACTTCCCCTGGATCCATCTCGATCCCGTCCAGGGAGATACGGTATCCCAAATAGTCCAGTGAAGTCTTGTGGAATTCACATTTGGAGAGTTTCACATATAACTTGGTGGCTAGGAGTTTTTTCAAAACTTGTCGCACGAAATTCACGTGTTCTTCCAGTGTCTCGCTAAAGATGAGGATGTCATCTAAATAAACAAGCACCCGCTTGTACAGGTGGGGGTGGAGCACCTCGTTGATGTATTGCATGAAGACCGTGGGGGCGCCCTGTAGTCCAAAGGGCATCACCTTGAATTGGAAGCTTCCCAGTGAGCAGTTGAAGGCAGTTTTCCATTCATCCCCCTCCCTGATTCAGATGTGATAATAGGCTTCCCTTAAGTCCAGCTTGGTGAATATCTTGCCTTTAGACAAGTGGTTCAGCAAGTCTTTAATGAGGGGGAGGGGGTAGGTGTTTTGTGCACACACACCGCATTGATCCCCTGGAAGTCCACACATAATCTGACACCCTCATCTTTCTTCTCTTTGAATAGCACAGGGGCTGCGGCCCTCGATTTCGCTAGTGGGATGAACCCCCTCTTCACATTGGCATCGATGTACCTCCTCAGCTCCCCCAGTTCCTTCGAGGACATGGAATACATCTTTGGTTTCGGGAGCGTGGCTCCCGGTTTGAACTCTATTGTGCAGTCCGTAGGCTGGTGAGGGGGGAGATCGTTGCATTCTTCCTCGCTAAACACCGTCTCTAGGTCTCGGTATTCTCTCGGCACCCTCTGAGAACCTGGAGGGGTGGTCTCCCTCACAGGGGCGGCCAGTTGAGGATTGGTGAACCTCCCAGGGTTCAACTCTTTCCGGGGCATCTGTTTCCCCAGGGGGGGGTGTCGGCCCAATATGCACAGTTAGCTTCCGGTACCCATCCTCCCATCTTATGGTGGGTGTCCACTTGTCTAGCCACGCCAGGCCCAGGATAACGGCTTCTGACATTTTGGGGGTGACTATGAAGCAGATACGTTTGCGGTGCCGGCCCATCTGCAGTTCCACCAATTCAGTGAGGAGTGTGGCGGGGGCTCCCCCAATCAGTGATCAGTCTACCTGTTGGGAGTTGATGGGGTTTGCGAGGGGCTGAGTGCAAATCCCCAGCTTCTCTACTATGAACTTGCTGATTAGACACCTCGAACAGCCCGCGTCTAACGTAGCATCCACGTCTTCCTCCTTCCCTGTCTCTGGCACCACAATTTTGGCTCTTATGAGGAAGGGGTGGATTGCTTCACTCACCATCGGGTCATCTTTGCCACTGCCTCCGTCGTCCCATCTTGGAGCCAATCCCTCTGTCGGTGACACCTCAGCATCCACAGAGGGAGGAGGAGATTCGGACAGTTGCAGAGCCAAACATCCCAGTTCCGGTGGCTTTGCTGGCTGCCTTCGGGACCCTGGAGGTGGGCAAGCCTTTGGCAGCATGGTCAGGGTTGGCACCAGCTGCCATTGTGGGCCTCCACCCAGTGTGGTCCCAAACAGTGAGAAGGGCCCCACTGCTTGCAGCAGGGGTGGTACGACTGGGTATGGTATCCAGGGGGGCAGTTGCAACACCCTGAACCAGGGCCCCATCTGGGGCTGCTGGGGGGTCCCTGGCATCCACTGGCATTGAGCCCATCCCACTCCGGGGAAGAAAGCCCACCCAGGTGGGGGTTGCCATGACGATGCAGGGCCGAGGCTTGGCGGTGGGGTTGCAACCGACCATCCCCCCATCCACTGTTGCCAATTCAGAGGTCTCTCTAGGCTGGTTTGGCTGGTTTCCTTTGGTTGGGGGTGACCAGTGGCCCATGTCGGCATTGGCCACATGGATGGGCCCCACTTGCCGCAGTGTAGGAAAAGGCCACATCCCCACATGACTGGGTCTCTTGGGAAAGAGAACTTAGGCCAGGCCAGGCTCCAATTAGTGGCTCGGTTCTCTGCAGGGGTGTTCTCCCACTTACATTCAGGCATTCGAACTGGCCAGGGAGATCCACCAAGGACTGGCTGCGAGATGGAAGCAGAGCTCTCTCATCTTCAGAGCACCCAGCATACGTTTCCTCTGATCTCCTCCACCCTGGGACCGAGGACAGTTCCATACCCATGGAAGGCCTCCATGTTCGGTTGGGGGGCGAACTCACCCCTTCAATCACCCCTTGCAAGGCCTGCTCCAGCAGAGAGAGGAATTCCAAGGTCAGCTGGGTTTTCCCTTTTTCGGTTTCCTGGGCAACATCACTTTCGGAGGGTTGAGCGTGTAGGATTTCAGTGTGCTGGGCAGCTTCTCTCTCTAGCTTTTCCGAGACAGCCTGCTCCTCCCTCTCCATCTTCCTGAGTTTACACCACCCAGTGCTGGGATGGCGATGGGCTCAGGACCCTGGACAGCGCTCCACGATTGGGGTAGCTGGATCAGCATTTAAAGCAGATTCGGGTTAATGTCAGCATTCCAATTAACATCTAAGTTTAAATCAGAGTCCCAGGCAAATTCTTCCTCAAAGTTCCAATTTATTCCTAGAGCCATCTTGGCACACCTGGTGAAACCTGACTCTGATTTCACCAGGGGTTCTACTTCCAGTTTAAAGTTAATTCCCCATTGTGATATATGTTAAAAGTTGGTTGAATCCGAAACAAATCTACGCGGACAAGGAAGGTAGGATCCTAATGGTAGAGATAACAAATGGGGGGAAAAAAGTTTTAATAGTAGGAATCTATGCACCCAATAAAAAGCAAGGGAAATTTTATCTAAATTTACATAGGAAAATTGTAGAAATGAATTGGCAAAACATATGTCTCATGGGAGACTTTAATGCAATTGCCGACAGTAAATTAGACTATAGAAGCTCAAACAAAAAAAAAATTAGAAGACAATTACCAAATACTTTCAGGAATATGGTTAAAGAATTGGATCTATACGACGTGTGGCGAAAAACCAACCTCCAGAAACAACAATACACCTTCTACTCACACCCCCATACCTCTTGGTCTCGTATCGATATGATTTGGACGAGTTTGGCACTGATGACAAATACCACAAGTGTAGAGATTTTATCCAATAAATGGGCTGACCACCACCCAGTCTTAATAAAATGGAAAGGGAAAACGAGAAAAAGAACCAGATGGACTTTAAATACAAGCATATTACAGGAAAAGGAATACATACAAAAATTAGAAACAGAATTAGGATATTTTTTTAAAGAAAACCCAAATGAACAAACATCAACTCAAAATGTTTGGGACACAATGAAGGCCTGTATTAGGGGATGGACGATAGCGTACAATGCAAAAAGAAATAAGGTTCAGAAAGAAAAACTGACTAGGTTAAATAAGGAATTAAAAGAACAAGAATTACTTGTTCAAAACGACCCCCTAAATATTAAGCACAAAGAAAAAAGAGACTTAATAAGACACAAATTAAATCTGATTACGCAGGAGGAGATAGCTTGTAACATTAAAAGAATGAAGCAAAATTACTTTGAGCAAGCCAACAAAACTGGTAGGTGGTTAGCCCACAAATTAAAGAAAGAGAGAAAAAAGAGAACGATTCAACACTTGGTAGATGAAGAGGGGATTGTAAAATATGGAATTGAAGAAAAGAAAAAGATTGTTCAGAAATATTACCAGCAATTATACAATACAGAAGGAATAGAGGAGGAGGAGATTAAGACATATTTAACTAGGCAGAATTTGCCAGTCTTGTCGGAGGAGAAACGATTGGCACTAAACAGAAAAATCACACAAATGGAATTGGAAAAGGCCATTCAAAAACAGAAAAATGGTAAAACCCCGGGCCCGGATGGGCTTCCATCGGAAACCTACAAAAAATTACAAAAACTTTTGGAGGACAAGTTACTAGAACTCTACAATGAGGCATTGGAAACAGCTAAGATGCCCAAATCATGGGGGGAAGCGTACATCACCCTGATACCGAAAGAAAATACGGATAATACACAAATCAACAACTATAGACCAATTTCTTTACTAAATGCAGATTATAAAATTTTTGTAGCAATTTTGGC
>JANHGD010003442.1:26259-36620 GCA_027560375.1 Imantodes cenchoa
GAAGAAGAAGAAGAAAGGAAGGAAGGAAGGAAGGAAGACAGAAGGAAAGAAGGATGGTAGGAAGGAAGAAAGACAGAAAAATAAAAGGGAAGGAAGAAGGAAAGAAAAAAGGAAGGAAGGAAAGGGAGGGAGGGAGGAAGACAGAAAGACAGAAAGAAAGAAAGAAAAGAAAGAAAGAAAGATTGATTGAGATGTTTTCTTGCAATGAAATTTAATTATATTTTTATAAAGTGGTGTATAAACAGGACGGTCCTAATTTCGAAAGGAAGTAAAAGCTATGTGGTTGCCATGGACTTGTAATATGCATCAGAGATGGATGAGCTGGGGATGCTAAATTTACATTAAACATGAATTTTACTAGCAAATAATAACATTGCTCATTTTAATACAAGATATCTAGCATAGTGCACAGAAATTCACTAAAATGGAAGAGGAGTATTTTAATTTTAGTCCAAGTATGCATTTTCTATGCATTCTATTTAACCTGATTGTGTGGATACACATGATCACTAATCTTAGAGGACTAAAATATATACACTGTGCCATAAAAAAAGATCTTAGGAATTTCTACCACATCTGCTTATAGTAATTATGACCATAATTAACATAAGAATTACAAGCAAAGTGATGATGAGCTGAGCAATGAGGTATTATGGCATAATAGTCATATGTCGGCATTCTCACATTATTGCACACTAGAATTCACATATTCAATGCAAGAAAAGATGTTAGATTTCGAAGCATTAAATAGCTAAAAAGGCCTCCCTGCCTAAGGCAGATGGACCTTTTTGATTTACAAGAAGGTAACCATTATTAAGAGAGAATCAGTTGAAATTAAGATTTATAGCCCGAAGCTTGAACTTTCAGACAGCTTTGATTATGAATGGTTCATCTCTTGCACATTTTCATTCTGACCATCAAGTATATCATATATATTGCTTCCTATTTTGTAAAAAAAAAGTAATGGAATGTGGTAATAGATATTTTTAATCAAAAAATAAGATACCTTATAAGGGCAGTGTATGTAGTAGGTCTGGACAATAAGTACAGGGAATTTTGAACTAAATAGTTGGACCAAATTCTTTATTGGAGTGTTGTAGACCTGGGGCCAAATTCACTGTTTCCCAAAATGACTGTACAACTTGTGTTTTTATTTTCTAGGATGTAGTGTAGGATAAAGTTGAGATTGATTTTAAATTAGCAGACCAGTGCTGTGAATATTGACTTGGAATTAATGTTTTATTAAGCCATGATCATCTTAATTTGATTTCCTGAATAAATTACAATTATCTGGATATACGTAATTCACTAAACCATTACAAATCATAATATGCTAAACCAAAAACAAGCTCACAAATGAGTATGTAAATCCAGTCACGGCATTCCGTAGAGTTTCCTCAGTAGGACTGCAGCCTAACCATATTTGCAGTCCTACATCTAAAATTGCTACTACTAGAAATGATCTATTTGCAGTGAGCATACTTCCCTTTTTGTGTGAATATGTATCTATTTTTCTTTGAATCTAGTGGCCCAAAACATGAGTATGAAGAGGAAGGGATAACAAGAAGTGGGAATGTTGTGTCTTTCAAATATGTGAAAATGAATACATACCAGTTTAATCCAATATAATTTGTTATTTTTCACAGTATACGTTTAGAAATTTTGGAGAACAATTATCTAATTTTTCCTTTCCCTATGTATTAAACTGATTTGTTGAAACAAAATTATGTTGCAACTACTGATACTTGGTTCTAGTAAATTATATTGATGATCATGTTAATAGAACTGTCTCTTAAGGGTGTTTAAATAGAAATAAATGTTGTACGTATAAGCTTTATAGGAAAGAAAAGTACATGTCTCATCAATATCTTAATGATGCTATGAAAAAATTACATTATTAGTTTGATTGATTATGTGTCATCAAGTCAGTGTTGACTCTTATTAGATTATTATTGGTTTACTCAGAGGATTTATGATAAATCACCTTTATGTATGATATAAGTTTCCATATAAATTAATAACTCTTTTGATGTTAAGTGCTGGATTTGACCTTTTATCCGTTTACTTTAGTAGGAAAAAGGGGTCCTGTGCTAAAAAGATTCTGGGTGGGATAGTAGGGTGCTTGTCCTTTGTTTTGCAGTTATTCCAAAATAAATTAAGCATCATATTATGGCAATGATAGCTTATTTCTACTTGTTGAGAGGTGCCTTGTAGATCAGGTCAGACATCAGTCTAGGCTTACATGCTGTGCCTGGTTTTGACAAACAGATGCTTCATGGAAGATTGCAAGCTAGGACAAATAATTGGGGGAAAACATTTGCCTCTATTTGATATCTAGAAGAATGCTTCTTCAGAATATAGTTATTATGGCAGATAATTAATAGCACTTGATACTGTCTCCAAGTGAATATGTTGGTTGGTTGTCCTATTTGATATACAGTGGTTTTTTTTCTACTTGGCTTTGTTCTGATTTCATATTAAAATTGCATTTCTGTGTTTTACATCAGTCAGGAGAGGTCTCAATCTCTAACCATCTCATTTGTCATTCTTCGGAACTCCTGTGTGAAGAAAGAATAATAACTTGTCCAATACAGTTTCTTTAAAAAAATAAACATTGGCTTTGCCATTGGAAAGCAGTGGATTAGAAAAATGTCTTTCTTATGTTTCATAAGCATATTAGATAGCGAAAGAAGAAATCCAAAAATGGTCAAAGACTGAATTCAGTATATCAGATTACATTATCTGTTGTCTGATTCACATAAATTAAAAGGAAGGGAAACCTTAGTTGGCAGTTCAGGGAAGAGATTATAGATTGTGTATCCCTTTTATTAACATGTTGAAGCCAATTAATTTGAGGTGGAATAGATGGCTCATTGGGTTGTCAGTTTAGTAGATTAGGACATATAGTTCAGATCCTAATTTTAGGTAGGTCATATTGATGGCACCACCACCATTTTTGTTTCTCTCTTTGTAAGTATATTTAGGGGAAAGAAACTGGGGCGGGAAGGAAGGATGTAAAAATAAAATGTAACTAAAGAACAAACAAAATACAAGTCAAGTTTTCTGGAACCAAAAGTTATTCTTATTAATTGGCATAATTAGCCACTTTGTACCAACTGTTTTCCAATAATGATAATAAATATATTTTATTGTAAGATACATTTTAATGACATATAGAAATTAACCCAATTAATAAAATTTATTATCTAGATTGGCTTTCTTGGCATGGCATATTCTAGTAAATAACTCCATCTTGGCACATTTCTTCATCAAACAAGAACGTGTTTTTGCTAGCTCTACACTGAAGGAAGACAACTAAAACTATTCCATTCAACTTTGATTAGTGGGCCAGTGAGATATTATACATTTTGCAAAATTAAACAAAGGAAAAGAGCAAGTAGTCCATGAAATAGGCAGGTGGATTGACATGTATGAATATTAATAATTAGAAAAGGAAAATTAAATTATTATTCAGTGCTAAGGGAAACAATTAATATCTTATATGAAAATGAACAAAAAATGTCAGCTTTCCTAATCTTGATTTTTAAACCCTGAGGCAGATTGCTCATAGAATCAGATTGGTTGGACTACAGTGATTGTACTCTAATGCAATAAAATTAGATGGTTTTTGCAGTCCAAAACTCTGGAATGCCTGGATTGTCCTCTGTTAGGTGTTGAATTGAATTGAATGCAGGATTGAATTCCCCATGGAGCTATGAAAAATTGGGTAACCTTGGACCACTCACCGCCTTTCAGCCAGTGCAGCATTACATGACGGTTGTGAGCATAAAACACGGTCCATAGAAGGGTGCACACTACCCTGAGTCCCTTTGAGGAAACTTAGATTATAAATACAATAAATCAATTTGCCTGTGCATCCATTTTTTACTTCATATCTTCTGGGGCATGACACCCAGCTCAGAAAGAGCACTGCCTAGCATTCAACTTAGTCCTGTTCAGAGAGAGAGAAAGATAGATGCTTATGAAGTGAATGTTAACTTAAGGGGAGAAAAAAAAAAGAGATCTGGCAACCACTCTGCTTTCTTAGCAGGTGTGTGCGTGTATGTATGTGTGTGTATATCAAAGTTGGTCTTTCTACTTCCAGAAGGAGTTGCCCCTCTCAGTCATAGGCCAATGCCTTTCTCTCCCCCTCTGTTTATTTTTCCTGCCTCCATCTGGATCAGGCTGATATTGTAATCACCCTGATGCACATTGCCTCTCTCTCTCTCTCCCCCTACTCTCCCCCCCTTTTCTCTCACACACAATGTGCCATCCTGACAAGGCTTTTACTTCAGATAAGCTGCAATGTGTGTTTAATGAATACAAAGCCCTCGCTGCGCTGCTGTCTCGGTTCCTGCCCGTGTGCTCCTCAGCCAGAAGGTAATCTCCAAGCAGAGGGAGGGAGGGAGAGAGGGAGGGGGGAGTACCATCGGTTCTGCCTCTTCTGCAATAGTCCTCGCTGGATTTTTTTTTCTCTAAATGATGCTAAAGTTGATAACAGGCTCCAAGTGAAGATGTAACCTCTTATCTTGCGGCTCCTCTTAGCTGGTGGAGAATTTACATTTAAAGATTAGCTTGGAGTGAGACGAGAAGAGGGATCTATCTACCTGTATATGTTGGGGAGAGGTGTGATATACACCCTGTTTCCTCCCCCCCCCCTCATTTATTCAACCGGATTTGCAAAGGTGGAATTATTTCCCTCACTTTTCCTCACTCCACTTCGTTTATGTTTAATTGTTCAACCTGATTGGATTTAGTTTTTTCTTTTTAAAGAACATGATAAAGAAACCATGGCTTTTGGGTGGGTAGGGGGAAAGGTACATTGACGAGCTTTTACAGGCTGAGATGGGAATTGAAAACGAACCTCGTAAAAGTATAGTTCATTCTTTTATTGAATGAGAGTGGGAAGCTGGTTTTTTTGTGAAAGATTTGGCCAGGGCGTCGGGTGGGGTGGGGGGGGACTCTGATGATTTTGGGATTGATGATTTTTTTGAAGAGATTGAGAAGGTTTATGTCTGCTCATCTCTTCTCATCCATCTTTACTAAAGTTCTTCCATTCATGTTCTGTGTGATGGGTTCAGGATGAATAAGGGACATGAATAAGAAGTCCCAAGCAGACTAACTGTATGCTAGACAGATCAATGAGGTTTACTCTTTTGTAATAGTTCAAATAGTTTTTAACTATTGTGTCCTTGTAGTAGGATGTCTGATTTGGATTTCATACCTGGCTATGTGAATAATTTCTATCAAAAGAATGACACTAAGATTTAAAAAAAGAAAATCTGTGTTTAATGTTAGAATCTTTGATTTTAGATGACATGGCTCACATTCTCCTATGTAAGATTTTTTAAAATGGTATGATGCTCAGTAGTCTTCAAAATTGAAAAAAAAGAGAAATGATATAACTGAGAAAATATTGTAAATTTGTAATTCTACTACTGTAAATATTTAAACTAAAAAATGAAGTGAACTACAAATCGGCCCAGAGAATTGCTGTTTGTAAATAAGCTCCTTAGAAACCAAATATGTCTTAACTCGGAGGGGATTAACCTTTTTGCTACAGTGCTTGGTCAGGTGTATGCATAGCTAGTTAAAGAAACATGATCCAATAGCTGCAAGCCTAATTAAAATCTGTTTAAAGCTGAAAGGGGTGGGAAGTCATGGATCCATGTTGACAACAGAAGATCAATGGGATGAGACAATAGAGTCCCATTACTTTACTTGCATTGACTGAATATATTGACATTTCAGGTTTACGAGTGCCTCAGTAAGCAAGCATGATGAAACACAAGTTCACAACCAGAAGGCAGGAGTGCCACATATATTATTGTATGTTGTGTCTGCCTTCAGGACTCTTATCATTGAAGCAAAATAGCAATGGATAATTGCAGAAGACATGGGAAGGTTTAGATCTGTATCTGTTACATAAAGCAAATCTTTATTAACCCAAGAATATATAATATTTCTGGGTTTGCATTTTCACATTTTAGGTCAGGGATGAGTTGCTTTACCATTTTCCTGTGAGAATTGGTTGGCAAATGTTTTCAAAGCCTATTATTTATTCAGGTCCACTGGATTCATAGATTTAAATTATACCATTCATTTATCATACAATCTCTTTCTCTGAGTCTATGTCAGAGAAACAATTTCTGATATAATTGTTGTGATTTTTCTTGCTGGCCTCTTGGATCATCAAGTCTACTGCCTGTGTGTACTGATATCTTTTGAAGACAAGTTAGATATGAAACACATTAAAACCTTTATTATCTCAAATTCTTTGAGACACTATAAAATGGAACCAGTAGCACAATAAAACTCATCAGTGCTAGGCAAGCCTGGAAATGAAAATTAATTTAAAGCAGACAAAGAACTAATATGACCATAATCACTAGTGATTTAACTCCTTTTTTAAAATGTCAATGAAAATATAGGATGAATTCAAATAGCATTACGACGATACAACAGTTGTGGCCATGAAGTGAACTCCTGATGTTTCTCTGAAATGATGTAGAGAAAATGAATCCTTCATAACATTTTCGTGAAAATTTTAGGTTTCCATTTGATCAGCAGGTGCTGCTGAGATGAAAGCCACGTGTAAATTTTCAGAAGGCCATAAGTGTCAATTCAGAAAAGGAAAGTGATAAGAGAAAATGCAATCAGTTTTCCTGTTTTCAATTTGTGCAGGATTTGAAGAGCTGTTTTGTTAAACTGCTACATCTGTTCCAATATGAATATTGAACTACTTCCACTAAAAATAACACCCTATAATTTGCAAGCCACTGCAATCTTTTGTTAATGTGAGTGGGTTATTTGGGGGAAAAATTGGTTCTGAAAAACTGATTCTAGCTTAATGTGCACTTTTGCTTATTAGCAATTTTATCAGGAGCAGGAAAATAGTATTATGAAGCTAGGAATTTATAATGATAATGAGAAATAAATGTGTTTTCTTAAGTAAACATTTGTACAGTCACTTTGAAACCAGCCATAGAATATTTTTTTCTCTTTATTTTAACCTGACATTTATCCATTTTCTACTATTCTCCCATTCTGCACGATAATACAGTGCCTGTTTCTTTTTAGACCAGCAAATCAAAATGTTAAGGTAATCAAGGGTATTTTAGTTAATAGGTCTTTTAGTGCAACTTTTTCCATATTTAAATAAAATGGCTAAATTATGCTTGAGTGTATTCATTAAAAAGCCTCTTCAGTCCTGTTGTTAATCAAGTTTCATGGAATGCACAGGATACAAATTTTAAAATCTTATGTGTAATAAAAAGTATAGAATAGTCAAGGAAAAGAGCTAAGCATTTGTGAAATCAGATGGGTTCTTTTTTTAAAAACCAATGAAGGAAAAACGCTGTGATATTCAAAATGAGGTAAATTAGTATGAAAAAAGAGGTTAGTATGCCAAGGATTTTTTGTAATTGCAATATGTACCCAAGTTTTAAATACATATTTTTCTTCTGATTTTTGGTAATATTTCAAATACAATCATTGGCCTACTAAAAATAATATAACACCAGAAGCTCAGTTGAATAAGTAACAAGGTGAATTACCTCAGTGGAATAATCCACAAGTGAATGGTGAAACAGAACATCTGAAAGAAAAGATAGACTATGTTACAAAGCAGTTCTTGTAGTAATTGCCATTATAGGCGAGACTCCATCTAGTGGATAAATTTGTTCTTCCAGTAGCAACAATGAAACTGGATTATTGTTATTTTAAATTATTGGTTAGCATCGGTTAGCGTAGGTCATTCTCCATCGCATTTTAAAACAGGAGTGTTAACCACCATCTGAGAAAGTAGTTTCACGGCCCACCTCAGTTATACAGGAACCTGTAGTTACCTCGATGGCTATAGGACACTTCAATATCTGCCTGGCTGGATGTTAATATGCAATTTGCATAAGTACCAGTCATTACCACCAACCACTTTCTCTTTGTGATTCATTTTAACTGAAGAGCTATAGGCTACATTGCTTGCCTGACTGATGATGACCGCACAGTCACCTCCCTAGGTGGTAGTTCAAATGTCATGTTTCAATTCGCTGGGTCAAAAGACTTTTCACAATGGACTGTCTGGCTGATGTTCTGTTTTCAGTGTAACATTTCCTGATTGGTCTTAGAGCAGCAGGATGCAAACTACTCTTTCATCATTTTATCACAACATGTTGTGTTAATACATATAACAAGGTGGCATCAAGATGTTCATGTTGACACTTGCCATGATTTTTCCTCAATTAAAAAAAACCTTACATCATTTATATCTGCTTTAATACCTCAGCTAAGTATTTGTTTTCCCCTAAAACAATAATAACAAATGTTATTTGTTGTTCTCCATGATAAAAGGTTTGTATCCAAGAGTGGTACATTATGATATAAATAGAAAGCATGGATGATACATTTAAAATAAACCAGTTAAAAATGTAAAGTAGCATAGTAAAAAAAAATCTTTGCTTTAGGGCCTGAGGAAATGTAGTTTAATGAACTGATTAAAAACATCTCCTCAGATGGGCCTTAACCAAAGACTGCACTGGCTATTGAATGACAGCATTCCAAAGAATTAAGATGATAGAATTGCTATATGGAAGAATGGATAGAAGAGACAGAAATGTGTGTTCCAATATGATTTTCCTCCAATATTGAAACAGAGAAGCATGCAAAAATACTTCTGCAAAGGAAATTTGGGAAGAATGCTACAGTAGATTAAGAAAGCATGCTTAAAGGGACTTCCAGGTAGAATTGTTTGTTAAAGCGATTAAGTCTCTCAGCTGCCAGAAATTTGATAGCATTGCCAGACATTTATGAACAATGGCGTCAGATTGTAGGTTTGTTCTTTAAACATAAATTAGTGCTGTTTCTGGGGGGAAAAGTGTGACTATTACATAAAAACTTAAAAGGTAAATGTATCAGCATATTCAAAAGAGTAATAGAATTAGGATTCTGATTCTGGATTGTGTTTTTTGAGGGAAAACTAATATATGACTGAAAAGATGTTTAACTTTATCATCTTTTACCTATCATTCCAACCTGACTTTATCAGGTTTTTAAATATACTGTACAAAGCTGACTTGAAGTGACATACATACTTATCAGATATACACACCTCAGGTAAAAAAACATATTTCCAAATAAAAGGCCAATCTATTTTTCTATACTTCCCTCTTCCATATACCTTAACTTTATTGCATTTATTAAAATTGACTGGGAAACAGTAGTTGTACAATGAGTAGAGGACAGTAATCCCATACGCAATAATTTAGGCACAAATGGGCTTATTATAGATAGAACATATATACAATGGCATTGTTAGTAGATTGATCCATGAGCTAACCAGTACAGCATTACCTGCAGCATTAGCATTTAGGCCTGAACAGGTCTATTTCTGTGGTTGTATATTTCATTCAAGTTGTGATTTTTAGCATAAAAAGCCATATGAAAATGTCTACAATCTTCATATGCAGTTCGCTTATGCATTTTTGTACTGTTTACCCTGGCATGGTTTTTCGATTGACCACTCCATCACAAAATGTGAAAACCGTATAATATTTTTGTTTAGCTTTGCATATTAGTTTGGAGAAGCATGAATGAGTATGGTTTGTATTAACATATGAATCAAAACACTTTCTTCCCCATTCCTAATATTGTTGTTTCCTCAATACATATTTCAAAGCTATTGTTAACAGATTGCCATTGTCTTAATTATGTTTCCTTTGTTTGAAAAATCTAACATGGATCTTAAAGCATTATTCAAGATACCAACATCAGCCTATTTGGAATTATATATCACCTCACTGTGAACAATATTTCTAAAGTTTTATTCTCCAATATATCTTCCTAATTATAAGGGAAAGCAGGTATTGCAATACATATTGGCAGATGTTAGTTGTCAAGTTTCACACTTGCATTTATGAGCCAAGGTTCAGTAACTTTGCTTTCCCTTGGGACAATCGATGCTGCTCTTTGTGTTTTGAGGTGTTCCTATTCCATAATAAACACAATTGTAGCATATTGCACTAGTAGCATGCATGAATGCTTAAACAAACATAAAGGAAGAATATTCATTTAAAACCATTATCATTTTACAGGGTGGTCCAGGTTAAAATGAGATTTGAATAGGAAATGATGGGGCATTTATGATCTTCGAGGCCCATTGTTAAGGAAAATAAATAAGGTTAGTTAGTCTGGCTTGGTATAAAACTGGTTTCCTATATAGTGGCTGTTTTCAAGTGATGATCACTGAGGTGAGAATAAGGTATTAAAATAGGTTTGTAAATCTTAGAAGTTAGATTTCATCCATATCGGAAATGTTCTTCCACAAAAGCATAGGGCATATCCAGGGGTGGGTTCCTACCAGTGCG
>JANHGD010003442.1:66746-76778 GCA_027560375.1 Imantodes cenchoa
CTATTGAGCAAGGTACCACATATACTGTACCTGTGCATTCTGTTCTTCTTGCCTAAATGCAGAACCTTACTTTTTTCTCCATTGAATTTCATTTTATTGAAGTTGAAAAGAACTACCATATTAAAATAAGATCTCCGTCTTTCTGTCAAGAATGATGGATTCTTAACAGAATCCATCATTCTATCAAGGATCTGGGAGTACTCATATCTAATGATCTAAGTGCCAGAGCCCACTATAATAACATTGCCAAAAAGACATTAAGAGTAGTCAATCTAATCTTGCGTAGCTTCTTCTCTGGCAATATTACACTGCTAACTAGAGCATACAAAACATTAGCTAGACCAATTCTCGAATACAGCTCACCTGTCTGGAACCCGCACTGCATATCGAACATTAATACAATCGAGAGAGTCCAAAAATATTTCACGAGAAGAGTCCTCCACTCCTCCACTCGCAACAGAATATCTTATGCCACCAGACTTGAAATCTTGGGCTTAGATAAGTTAGAACTACGTCGCCTTCGAAACGATCTAAATGTAGTTTATAAAACCATCTGCCACAATGTCAATGACTACTTCAGCTTCAACCACAACGAGCACACAATAGATACAAACTTAATGTAAACCACTGCAAACTCAACTGCAGAAAATACGACTTCATCAATGCCTGGAATTAACTTCCTGACTCTGTGGTTTCTTCCCCAAACCCCAAAAACTTTAACCTTAGTTTCCTGTCTACTGTCAACTCCCATTCCTAACAGGTCTTTAAGGAGCATGCATAAGCACACTACCGTGCCTACCGTCCCTGTCTTACTGTTCTATTGTTCTCATTTATCTGTACTTACTTTACTTATGTTTATGTCTATAACTATACCTGCTATCTTGTACATGTTTGACAAACAAATAAATAAAATAAAATCTTTTTTTGATCAATAGAATGGCATATTCAGTTAGGCCTGCTTTCATGTAAATTTGTCTGGTTATTACTTATTTTACTCTTGATTCTGAGTAAGAAATGTTATGGATCATACAGGAGTATTTCAAAGTTGATTCTCTGAATGAAAATAGTTTAATTTAAAAAATGTAGAAAAAAAATTAAAGATAAGGAAAAGTTCAAAAGATAATTTCGGAAGAATGAGCCAGAACTGCCATGTTTAAATGCCACTTACCTGAGCACACAGAACAGATTGATATTGGCATTATACACGGAGAAGTCCATAAAAACAGCACGGGTTCCCCGATCCAGCCATAGGTTTTCTTTCAAGACTTGCAGAGTTTCAGCACTTTCTTCCCGGGTTATTTTGAGGTCTACGTAATAGCCTCCTCCACTGTAACTTGTTAATCTGCCCCAGTGGGAAGAGCCATCAAGTTCTTGCTCTGTGTAATATTGCCACCTGTGCCACAAAAGTTGTTATGGAGGAAAAAGAGAGTGAGAATTGGTGAAAGGAAAATGCACAATGTCTTGAGTTGGCTCAGGTAGAGCTGCATATGCTTCATCCATGATTCCCTCTCCAAGAACAAAAGTACCATTCAACTGTCTCATGGATACCAGGGGTGGGTTCCACTTACCTTCATCACCAATTCGCATTGCGATGTTTCGCGCACGTCCCCTCGTGCAATGCTGCTTCCGCGCATGCTCAGTAGCTAGAATCAGCCCAAAACACAGCTGAGGAGCTGATCAGCTGTGCTTCGGGTGAAGGAATAAAGGTAAGTACAAACCCAGGGGCGGGCGGGAGGACCCTTTTTCAAGCAGCAGCAGAGGAAAAAATTTCCAAACAGTAAAAAATTTGGAAAAAATTCCCAAAAAAAGATGGCGGCACCCACGGACTGGCATCGACCAAACTGAATCCGTGACACTACCATGACATCACCAGCGAATTGCTACTGGTTCAGGCAATCCGGTTCTAACCGGGAGGAACCCACCCCTGAATTGGATATAGAGAATGATATTATTTTTGAGGAAATTAACCAGTAACCTATCAGCAGCATTCTTGAAATATTATATGAAGTACAGAGTTTAACTTTTCTCCCTTGGCTATTATTTTGATGACGTGAATGCTATGAATATTAGGACTCAAAAGTAAGAAAAGCTGTGAAGAGGAAGGAATTATGGGAAAAAGTCAGAATCTTAGAAATGGAATCCAAGCTCCTTCTCAAGGCAGGAATCTAAATTCACAAATCCACTTGATTCATTGACAACCTTACAAGGTAATCCAGACAAGAAACACACCCAGAAGCAGTGGTGGGCTCCTGCCAGTTCGGGCAAACTGGTAGTTCCGACAATCCGCTGGCCCCACCCACCAGCCCCTACGCTATCCTCTCCTATATTTCCTTTTTTTTCTGGCTCAATTGATTTGCGCGGCACAGCTGATTTCCATGCCTCCGTTTTTCTACTTATCGGGGCTGCCTTAGAAGGTAAGCAGCTGAGCTTCAAATTGCTATATTTTGAATGCTGCGCGCAAGCGTGTTAGGCGCATGCGAGAGAGAGAGAAGAGCCCGATTACCGAACCGGTTGTTAAACCGGTTGCAGCCCACCATTGTCCAAAACATTCCTTTAATTAGTGACATATTTAAAAGGCTTTTCTTCTTTGGTAAATTGACATGAACATATAGATTTGGGGAAACGTTTAGAGAGAAAGCAGTAATATGGCTTTGTTTGAATGGGACTTAAATTGGAAACAAGATGAGGTGTTTTTAATGGGAGGGAATAGTGGATGAGTGAATAGAGTTGGCTTTTCCTCTTGCTTGGAATTTTGCGTAAGCCTGAATGCATTGTGGAAGGTATATGAGGATCAAGCGTCTGTTTCGCCTAGGAAGCAGGGGATGCTTTACAAAGGACAGAAGACAGACTGCTGAGAAGAAAATAGGCGGCTTTAGATAAAGCACTGTAACAAAGACTTGTAGTTTTATGTATCATGGTGTCCATTAAAGCTTAATAAGGAAGAGTGCATTGAACCTAGTCAGGCATATGTTATTCATGGGAAGAATAAACATTTAAGAGATGGGCAGAAATAAAAAAAATGGGAAGAACACGATTGTTTAGCGTTTGAAAAAAGCTTTGCAGGGAAGATTTTTGTTTTCATCTCCCACAGTTTGATATGCAAGGTAGAGGGAAAGTAAGCTACAAATGTTTGGAGCATATCAATGCTAGAATCCCAGGGGGGTTAAATGCATTGTGGTAAAATGAAACTGGACTGCCTTTAAGTGTGTTCTATTTTATACATACCATTGAGAGCCTGACAAAAGGAATGATTTTGATACTCTGCTCACAGTGATAAAAAACACATCTCCACAGCAAAATTATTTCCCTTTCCCTGAAAAATAAACTCACATGCTTAAGCCCGTTGCTTCTGCACTTTAAAATTAGCAATCCAGGTTCATCTTCCTCCCCCCTCCCCCTTTAACATTTTTATAGCCATTAATTGGGAAGAGAAAGAGAGAAGGAAGTGTAGGTTTTTAATAGATGCTTTCTCTGGAAGAAAGGGTTAACTTTTAAAGAGGGAGAAAATGAATAATTCAGTGTTCAGCTTTATCACTCTGCATTTTGCTATCTATTCTTTTGGTCCTCTGGAACTTGCCGTGAAAGGTACAGTAGAAGAAGTCAGCTGTGTGTGCGTGTGTGTGTGGGGGTTGTGATAATTTGCACACCCATCCCTGTCATTGTTCTGCCTGAAGAGACGGGGTTAGGTTCAAGGCCACATGTGCTCCTGTCATCATTCACATTTCTGCTCCAAGTGCAATACAGTGTGTCAGTTCTCCATCTGTCTTTGCAAATGTATGAGCCCAGCATCCTGCTTCCAGCTACAGAGGCACAATCAGTTAGGATGGCCTTCCTTGTTTCTCTGTGTTCATTCCAGAACAGAAGGCACTGAGACCTAAATAACCTCGCCTTTAGGAGAGAATTGGTTACTGTGGCTCTGTTTTATTCATAATGCCTGGTAAGTGACCCCCTTTCCCTCCTTTTCTTTCTTTCTTTTCTTTCTTCCTTGATTTTTCTTCTAAGTACTAATCATTTTATGGACAGATTTTTTTTTGGACAGATAAACTGTAGACTTTGAGGCTGGCATACTCAAACAATAGTTTGAAATGTGAATTGCATCCTATTTGTAGCGGGCTGTGTAAAGTGTGTGAGTGAGTGTGTGGGCGTGCATGCGTGTGTGTGAAAGAGAGAGGCAAGGATTATTTAGGGTATAATAAATTGCAATGCTGAATATTAAAGGAAGAAAACGCAGTGACCAGCCAATCTGTCTGGGGATGCACAATTCAGTGAGTTTGTGACAAGAAAAGGGGTTTTATTTCTTATGTTTGACTATATTCTTTTATCTGTAAATCTTACAACAAGAAAGGAGGACTTGTGTAATCGGGAGGAAAGTCCTCACAATGAGCTTTCGGGAAAGCTGTTTGTGTTAGAGACCTGAAGTGAGAGGGAATACAACAAATTGCTTCTGATTTTGCACTTAAAACCAACCCGCTGTCTTTCACAAGCAGCAGCCAAATATTGGAACTGTATTTCTCCTTAACATCTCCTTAAAGCTGCGTATCTGCTGAATGAGTGAAACCGTTATGGAACTGGAAATTTTTAGCATGTCAGTTTCCTCCTGAAAATATTATCCTTGGACCTTGACCTCTTGCCTAATTGATAAATGGTACTGCCAGTGGAAAAATTTCATTGGTGTCGAGTAAATTATGTGAAGGGATTTTTTTGGGGGGGGAGAGTATGTGTGCGAGAAAGGAAGAGAGGATCTTTTGTAAACGAAGGAAGAATAGAATCTTTCTCTTGAGTGTGCATTCTGCAATGTACATGTATATTTGCAACATATTCGTGTAATAATAATTAGGTTACTTATGTATAGATTTTAAATAACAGTGAGTTATTCTACAACTGATTGGTTATTTTAGGTAGGGATGGGAGGGAGACGAAAAGATGCTGTCTTTGCTGAAGTGTGTGTACCCATCACAGATGGTGTTTTGAAATTGTATCTGCCGGTTTGTTTTGACCACAGTTGTATGTAGGTATTGCCAGTGTTTGAAGAATTTATTTTTCCAGGATATGTATTCCTGGTCATTTCTATCACTGATTTTTTTTTTTTTGTCACAATTGCAGTCCGAAATCAAGAAAGTGAGAATACATATGCTCATAGAACAAGGCTGAGAATTGATGCAGAGATACGGGCAAGTTAATTTGAATAAATATCAACCAAAGATAGGAAATACCAGTTTTAACTCTTTGTCTGGAAGTGATAATGTGCAGATCTTGTATTCTGAGAGAGGTAATCTTAATTAGTAACATAGCTAGGACTGCAGTGATCCTTCACATTGAAATGCTGCAATGTTTTCTATAGGAGTTTTGCATGTACGGATATAAAAACTGTAAATGCTTCTTTGGAATGTTATGTTTGTTATAAAGACGGTCTTAGAAATAAATAGTTTTTGTGATACTTAAACTGTCACAGAATGTCTAAAGCATGCATATCTATGTATACAGTATCTGTATCTTTAAACTTAATAAGTCATTGGTTCTCAAATTACTTAATCTACCTACTAGTTAAATCACCATGCATCTTTAATAAAAAGGGGTTGAACTCCACTTGTTTCTATAGACACTTATCAGTGCTATAGAATTTAATAATTACATAAAATTTTAATTTCCAGCAGGCTTTTAAACTGGAGACAAAAATTGATGTACAAGCGAGGCTTTGGGAAGAGAGAGAGTGAGTTGTAATGTTAGAAAACCTTGCACTTGGATACAGAGAATACCCGAACAGCTGTGACTGAGAGCATGTGCCAGAATGGAGATACTTGAGCAGATCTGACACTTGGCTATTTTTGACACCCATCTGTACTCCCTCCCCCCTCTCCCTTCCTTTAGGATGCACTGCCTCTCAATCTGTTCAGAACATATTTCAGCCTTTTATTATTATATTGTTGGTATTTTTTCCTCCAAATCGGCATTATTAGCCATCTGGGAAAGATTTTGTACTTTTAAAATAAAGATATAATGCTCAGGAGAGGAAAAGATGTTTAAATTTTATGAAATCAATATTATGTCATTGCTGTTGTATGTATATGTGCCTTTGAGTTTTGGGGAAGCAGTCTTGCAAGAAATTCAGGTATTTGGGTTTCTTGCATTGCGAGAAAAAAAAAAAGAAGGATTACATACAGTGCTTATATCTTTTCTGGTTTTAAGTATAGCAATAATACTTTTAGAATTAGTTACACGTGTGATTAGCTATAAATATTTGCTGTAGGTGGAAACCTTTCTGAAATCACTATTGTTGGGAGGGAGAGGGAGAATTACAGTACAATAAGAAGGATATTTTAAATAAATTCATATAGATATATTGATGGTAGCAGTACATGACATTTTACTACATAACATTTCAGTCCATAAGTTAGTCCATAATACACAGCCCTATTCATAATACTATGAAATTAGGCCTTAATTTTCAGTAAATTCAGTAAATCATATAAAGTATATATGTCTTTAAGGTTGGAGCTTTATAG
The DNA here is from genome assembly GCA_027560375.1 of Imantodes cenchoa. Classification (NCBI taxonomy): domain Eukaryota; kingdom Metazoa; phylum Chordata; class Lepidosauria; order Squamata; family Dipsadidae; genus Imantodes; species Imantodes cenchoa. The sequence goes on from JANHGD010003442.1 coordinate 73,250, forward strand.
TCTCTTGAATTTAATAGGAGTAGACATAATTAAAATTGTACAGAATGGCAGTAATTTTGTACTGTTCACTTTTTAAACAAAACACCAGCCACGTTTATGAATTTGTTTTGTTATTAGCATTGGTTTAGGATTGGGTTTTTGTTTTGTTTTTTATAAAATTACAAATCCTACCAGTCATTTTACCATCCTTTCAAATAGCAGATGTTGGCCTACAGAATGCTTTATTGTTGCCCTTAGCAATCTTCAGGATAGTTGCCTTAAAAGGACAATCACTAATCACAGTCATTGCAGCGCAAAAATAATGCTGTTCTTTCAGAAGATGGCTGGTATTAGGTCAGACCACCCCTTCTTTACTTCTGCTCTCCAGATGTGGCTGCAAAACTTTTTAAGTTCATGTTTCCAGGGGGGGGGGGGGAAGGAGGAGGGAGTGTTTTCAAATCTGGTTTTACTTAAGACATCTCCATCCTGGAGTGCATTTCATAAATTGCCCACATATTTTTCTTAGCAGAGAACTTAACTGGCTATAATTTTAAACACATGGTTACATCATGTGATATTTTCAAAACATTTGCACACATAAGCTATAAGGTCCCAGCCGAAATGATCCATCATCTCACAGCAGCCCTTTTTAAAACAGTATATCTGCATTTTCCATTTAGCAGAGCTATATATTATTAGCTTACATTCTGCGTAGTAAAACATTGCATTGCTGATTGTAAAACATGGACTTTATTATCTGTTGAAAATTGATTTGGCATTTATAGCCACTGTGTACCAGAGAAAAGCTTTCTGGATTTAAAATTAGTGCAGGCCACTGATGATATGTTTTAAGAAAGGAAGCACAGTTACTGTTGTCCCAGTAACTTCACCTTGGGAAGAATCCACCTGTATCAAACTTTCTGTTTACTTCATTTTGATTGAATGTACATGTGAATACTATTATGCAGCAAACAACTTAAACACTATTAACTTGGCTCAGTTCTGTTTTAATTTGCTGTTGCTATGCTATTACTTCAGGACAGTGCTTTACAAAACAAGTGTTCTGCCAATTGTAGAAAGTATGTCTGGAAATATTTAAAGGGCTTCAGCAGTTAATGCTGTATCACTGTTTCAGTCAGTGATTAATGTCTTGGCCCAACCGAGGGGTTTAGCCAGTGAGTAAAACCTTGATGGATACTTTTGCCTCCTGGAAAACATATTGACCGTTGGAGAAAGTTATCTAAAGAAAGTTATCTAAATGTTTTCAAGAAGCACGATTTTGTTCTCTCTGTCATCTTCTGTCATCAGAATAAATCTATTTTGGGTGATTTTTGAGAGAGGGACTTTCTGTCTGGCTTGTATACAATATAATCTAAATAGAGCTGTTGTTTCTCAATAGTAGTACTCAATCTTAATTATTTCTCAATAATAGTATTTAATCTTCCTAACAGACAGATTGTCTCATATATTCAAACTTATTTTAGGCAAAAGATTCCAATAGGCATTCAGTCAATCTGTTTCCATGTCCCCATCTCTGATTATTGATTTGATTTCACAATTTTGGGTCCCAATTTTGACCAGAACCTTATGGAATTTTTGAATAGAAAGTGAAGAATGTGAAGAATGAATTTCTGTCATAAATCAGTCCATAACTTGAATGGTGAATGAATTTATATGTAAACACATCAGTGTGTGTATATTTGTTAGATATGGAGACTTTTATTTTGTCCAAGACCTACAAGTAGCTTGCATAGAGATTACTATTCAATTTTATCCTCACTACAATAACCGTGTAACATATACTGTGAAGCATGATGACTAACCCAAAGTTACCCAGTACATTTCTACAACTGTGAATGTACCTGAAACAGAGTTGAACCAGTCCAAACCCCATATTTTGACCACTGGCTCTTGACGAAAGCAGTAACTACAAATTCAATACTGTAGACCTATTTTCCCAATCTAGTGTTCTTTAGATACTTTGGCCATCAGCTTCAAGTTTTATGAATCACATTTTTATTCTTATTGAGGAACACAATGAGACTTTGAATAATTTTATATGGGATTGTACTGAAATATACCAGGAGCATATTTACAACTTTTTCTTCACTTGATTATACGAAATCATGGATGTCAAATTCACGGCATCACGTTGCTGTCACTTGATGTTTCGTGACGTTTTCTCCATTCGCAAACCTAGAGTGGGTATGGCCTGCATGTGACACATCTGGCCCATGGGCCACCATTTTGACACCCCTGTACTAAATTGTAGCTCAGTTCTCATGATTGGCTTAGCAAGGATGAAGTGTGAGTGAATGACAGTATGTCAATCTTTTGTCTTTCTCTATGTTCTTCATTGAACTTAACCAATGTCACAGCCAAAATCTTTTCCTTTGTTCACTGTGTAGAATCTGTATATTCTGCATACAAACAAACTTTATGACTTATACCTGAATTTTTGAACTAACTCCACTGAAGAATCAGGATTGAGGGTAATGCAAAAGGACAGGAAAAATTCAAAACAAATGTGCTATTAAAAAAAAATTCCATACTGTACTTCCTCTCTTACATTTTATAGTCTTTTCTCATATGATAATGTAAATTACTACAAGGTGGGCTTGATTACATTGTGTTAAACAACCTGTTTTTAGCATCCTGCAGTTGGGTATGACCAGACCCATAAAATCCCTAGACATTAACATTTTAGGAGCTTTAACCAATCCATTCTTCATTTCCTAAAATCAATTTGGCAAACAAACATAGCTACTGTTTTATCTTAGGTGAACTTATATTAGGCCAGGTCTACATTGCAAAGCTGGTGATGATGCTAGATAGCAGACATTTTGTGTTTTTCTTCGCTGCCACCTATGGTCATGGGTGGGTTCTAACTTATCTCACTGCCGTTTCGCTTCCTCCCACGCTGCGTGGCCATGCCTCATGAGTGCGTGTATGCAATTCCAAAAAATCCGAATGTTTTTTTTTAAAGCAGTAAACAAGATGGCGCCGCATGCGCAGTGCTGGATACTCAACTTTTACGCATGCGCAGAAGAAAAAAATAAAAGAAATTCCTCCAATTTTTTTTATAGATGGCAGCGCCCATGGACCGGCACTGACTGAACCGGTTCCATGACATCATCGTGACATCACTAGCGGGTCACTACCGGTTCGGATCCGAACCAGGAGGAACCCACCTCTGCCTATGGTTATTTGGATTTTTGAAGCCCAATTCTGAAAGATTTAATGTATATGCAATCTGTACTTCCTTTTCTATAGAAGGAAATACTTGCTTATGCATTGTGAAAGGCTGAGGCATTAAAAATTGAACAAAAATTCACAAAGCCAAAAGTTATTTCTTGCAAGCCCCATGAAGGTGAACTATATATGACTATATTTCTCAGAAAATTCTAGTAGATAATCATCATATCTGATTATTATAAGTGCTTCTGTATTTTCTTCTTTGATATCTATCTATATAGTAGGTATCATGCCCTTCTGTTACCCTATACAGAAATTAAAGGACTCCGACTTTTAATGGCACCGGCTTTTTCAA
>JANHGD010003442.1:91098-102147 GCA_027560375.1 Imantodes cenchoa
AGGGATTGTCACTCTCGGATTGGCCTTTTTAGCCACACTAGATGCTGTTCTAGGAACTCTTTCCAGAGCACGATACCGTAGTCTTTCGAGACTGAAGGTTGCCAATGATGAATGAAGCAAAGTTGCTTTTCCTGTATAAAAAATTATGCAGTTGTGTGGCCAAAAGGAATTAGAACACAGAAGTTTTAAAGATAAATTTATGTAGTTATGTGGCCAACAGAGCTATTGGCCAAAGGCACAGAAAATACTATTACCTTCCCACTGAAGTGGTATCTATTAATCTACTTGCATTAGTAGATTAATATGCTGTAGTATCAATATATAATATGAAAATTATTTGAAGAAAATCTGCATACCAAATGTTTTTGCAGATGTCAAACAGCTTTCAACTTGTGGACATGATCTAACCAAGCAGAAGAGGATATACAAAGCAAATGATTTCTTGAACATTAACCGCTGAAACTGCCCCTAAAACAAGGTGCCTTAAATGAGCTTCCCTCTAGCAGTTTTACAGAAGCAGCTTAAATTACTTGTATTACTATTTATACTACACTTATAGAGTGTTGCTGAATTATACTATTTTTAAAAGCATTAATTAAAAAAAAAAACAATACATCTAGCTATGTCCTCTTTTACCATACTGAAAGGCTGGATAAAGCATACATATCTGATCTATTGATCAAACTGCAGTTGTTGTTGTTGCTGTTTTCTATATTGAAAGAGAAACATAAATGTGTAACCTTGTGATTGACTATGAGTATGATGTAAGTCCATGATGGTGAACCTATGGCACACGTTCCACAGGTGACATGCGGAGCCATATCAGAGGGCACACAAGACATTGCCCTATGTCAGCTCCACGCATGCGCACACTAGTCAGCTGATTTTCGGCCTTGGGGAAGGCCATTTTGCCCTCTAGAGGCTTCAGGAAAGCTTTCTTGAAGCCCCGGAGTGCAAAAAACCGCCAACGGGCAAACCGGAGGTTTAGAAAAACAGACTTCTGGTTTGCCCATTGTGCTATTTTTTGCACTCCGGAGGCTTCAGGAAAACTGTCCCGGAGTGCGAAAAACAGCCCAACAGGCAAATCGGAAGTTCAGAAAACTGACTTCCGGTTTGCCCGTTGTGCTGTTTTTTGCACTCCGGGCGGGGCTTTGGGAAGCTTCCCTGAAGGCTCCATTTGGCCATTTTTTCACCGTCCCAGTCTTCAGTGAGGCCTGTGCATATGCACAGGGATGGGGGGGGAGAGGATTGTGCGCATGTGCAGGGGCAGTGCAGGGTGTGTGTGTGTGCAGGCATGGGGGAAGGTAATGGATGCAGGCACACGCAAACACACCCTTTTGGCATGTGAACCAAAAAAGGTTTGCCATCACTGATGTAGGTTATCTTCTCCTTTCAAGGGACCCTGTTTTTCAAGTTTCCATAGAAAAAGGAGTGACTTTACAAATTGGGATTTGACATATCACTAATATTGTGCTAATATTTTTCAGTCCCAGACTTCTGGTCATATGCTAATGCAATTGAGAATTCAAAGAAACTTGAAGGATTTTAAAGGGGAAAAATGCATCATTACTGGCAGTAAAGACTAACTGTTCGTACTCAAGTAGTCAAGAAAAGTTCTGTTTATTTTGTCACCAGATGGTATTGTTACTTTCAAGGTATGTTGATCAGATTTGACAGGGTTTGTTTAAGCTTACTGTTTGTTATATTGACGACATATTTCTCTACAAATGTACAATATGTCATTTTGTTTGAAAAGTGTACAGTTGTTTAACCGCATATGCAAGAAATGAAAAGAATATGTACATATGTATGTATGTATGTATGTATGTATGTATGTATGAATGAATGAATGAATGAATGAATGAATGAATGAATGAATATAGGATTTTTATATTTTTTTAAAGGAAAAAAACGGCACACAATATTTTCTGGGCTGAAAAGCAGTTCTTGGTCTACAAATAAAATTAAAATGATAAATACAGTTACTATCAGAACTATGCACAAAATTGGATTTTAAGGCCGAAGCATGATTCTGAGCATGCATGTTTATAAATATAGCACCTGTTGGGCATGCCATAGAGCAGTATTTTTAATGATCTTTCGCAGCTGCCCACACATTGCCAGGAAAATATATTTAGTTGGTGTTGTTCTCAGAAAGTGCAATAGGCCCTTGTCATCACCCCAACAAATACGTTAATATTAATATTTTAAATATATTTAACTATTTCCTCATTATCTCATAATTTGGGGAGGACCTTGAGGAGATGGTGTATGATTCTGGGACTAAACTGTATAGGCATGGTTTCACAAGTTGTTCCTTATGACTGGTTAATTATCATCAGGATGTTAATACATCTTAATCAAGACAGAATGAACAGAAATGCTGTCCACATTGACTATTATGGCTCAAGACAGTTCTGTTTTGAAAATGTGGTTGTATCCACAGTTGTATCCATCATGGAAACAAATTGCATGATAGATTTTCTTTTAGCCATCTTTTAAACATCCATAGACTTGAATGACCATCCTAGAATTTAGAAAGATTATTATTGTGCTCAAAATTTCATGCATTGATATTAGGATGGTTTCATGAGCCAGTTCCCAACATTCTTCCAAATCATTCAGCTGATTCTTCAGCTTGTTTATGCAGAAAGTGAACACTATTAATCATATTTTTATTTAAAAGTTCATGGAATTGCACTGTTAATGCTTATTGTGCTCTTCCATCTCCTCCCCAGATGGGACTTGTTCATTTCTATGTATCCTTCTCAAAATGAAGTGTCTTCATTATCTCCTGATTAACCACTTGGAGATTTGAACTGTATTAAAGTTTGTTGCAAAAATCAAAACCAGAAGCACACATAGAAGACTGATTCAGCTGAATTCATTAACTTCTTTATAAATATAATAATATAATATATATGTTTACAATACCATTAGCAGATTATTTCTTCAAGTAAACACAAGCAGGGGTTAGTTTCATTTCAGCACAGCAGACAAGCACATAGAGTACAGAGTAGATTGGAGAGCAGAGTGGGCTGAGCCACGCCCAGCTTTAAGATTAAGCTTTCAGTTTTGATTATCTGCACAGACTCAGAAGTTGTTAGCTCCCATTGGCTGTCTTAGTTACTATGCCTATTCATTGGCTTACCTTGTTACCATTGGCTCTCCCAGTTCATGAATATCTTAACAAACTGCTCTCTCACAGTCTCACTGACAGTTGAACTTCAATTTCATCAATCCAAATTCAGTGATACTTTCAAAAGTACAGGGACAAATACAAACTGGAAAAGATTGGTTGCATATATTATCAGGGCCAATGAATTAATGGTTTTAAAGCACTTACAGCCAACTTGTTCATTTGGAGTATTTAGAAACAATATTCATACTTTGCCTACCTGTGCTGCAGTCAAAGACAATGGATTCAACATAATATCAGTGGCTCCTCTCTTCCTTTCTCCATTCTTGAGTATGAAATTCACTCCTCTGCTTCTACTATTATCATCAGCTATCTAGATGTAAATAAATAAATGATTCTGTATTTGCCTTACTGTCCTTCTGCACAGTATATCTCTCCCTCCTTCTATGGCTAGACCACATTTTTCTGTGAAACCTTAGGCTTAATACTTAAGTTTCTTATCATAACAAAGCCAAAGTAATTCCAGCTTCCTTCGATCTGTCTATTGCCTTCCCCAGTGCCATTTTTTCCCCACTTTCAAGTTACTTCAGTATGTGTTTTTTGTTATTCTGCAAACTATTAGGAGGTAAGAAAAATAATGTTCTCAAGTATTTGACAAAGGTATGAATTAAAAATTACTTTTGAAGCATTATGCAAACATTGTTATTGTTCAAAACCAGATTTTTAAAATTATTCAATACTAAAAAAAACCACCTACAATTATTAGGAGGTACAAAAAATATTGCATTCTGTATTGTAATTTCATATGAATAGAAGGCCACTTAAAATTAATTACCACTAAGTACTATTTGCTTCACAATATGTTTAAACCACGTTTTCTGAAAACCCAAAAACCATTTTCAGTTGTATCAATTAGTATTTTAACAACATGAAAACAAAAGAAATGTAATACATTTGATTTTAGAAATCAAATGATATAACAAAATATCACATAGTGATAAAACAGAACATTCAATTTGATGCCCAGAAACTATTTCAGATATTTTCATTAAAACATACAGAGAGGAATAAGCATGGCTTGCCAACATTAAAAATAGGAATGCAAGATACTCCTATTGGACTACCCAGCAATGTTATCATTGTTGACATATTTTCATATATTACTTTCCATAGAATTGATTCCCTGGGTAACACTATTCATGAAGATGCTAATCTGTGGCTGGTAAATGTTCTTTATATGAGAGAACTCAGTCATTGATATCAATATTGCTCTTAGATGTCAATCCATTTTCTTTCTCTTTATCCATCATTGCACTTTCCCCATCACTGCTATTACTATTCTTAATAAATTCTGTTTACCTGATTCTCCTGTATGAAATATAAGTGCTTTTCCTGGATTGATGGATATTTAATTTCTACTGTCATGCTAATTTAATAGTTAACTTGGTTCCAGTTGAAATAAAGACAAGGCAATCTAAACGATTTACTTGGCATTCTTATATAGTAGATGAGCATTATGGAGTAGACTCTATTAATAATATTTGCATTTGTGAATTCTTTGGCGATTTCTTCCAAATCTTGCAATTACTATAATCCTTCTATTTTGATCACTGTCTTTGAGACAAAGAAAATGTTTGGTTATAAATCCTTCCAAGTATATCACTTCTCATTGGTATTAAAAATACTAGATAACAATTCATGGAACATCTGTCAGTGGATTACCATAATAAGAAACCCTGTGTGGCCCCATTGGTTAGAATGCAGTATTGCAGGCAAACTCTGCTCACAGCCTGGAGTTTGGTACAATATATAGATACTGATAATGTTAAATGACATTTCCAAGATAAGTCAAGCAGATTAGCATATTTGAGTAAATATTATAAAAGATGTGATTGGAATCATTAGGGAAAGCTTTGTGATCAGGTGCTTTAATTCATCTAATGCTTATTTTGCTTTTGTATGTAAACCTATGTGGTTAAATTGCTTCATGGACTATAGGTAATCGATAGATGTTCTTAAAGCTACCTCTCTACCATTTTGTTTCCTTCATTTCAGTTAATATCCTTTTACAAATGGCCCACTTACAGATTCTTACGTTAATGAATTACATTTATGAATGAATTGATTTCTAAATTAACGAATGAATTACATTAAGGAATAGAGGCAGTTATTAGATATCCCTTCCTCTTACAAATATCAATCTGTACCGCAAGCTTCCTAAAAGTATATTAAAAATGCTCCTGAACAAGATTACACAATACTGAAGTTCTTATTGACATTACTGATTTAAATTACCAGAGACATCAGTGTCCCACTCTGCCTATAGTAATTGCAACGTAGGAGTTTCCAGCATCTTTCCAAAGCATTCAGCTGATTCTTACTTACGCACTAAGTGAATATCGTTAAACAAATTGGTCTGTATTTTCATTAAAGCTCATAGCATTGCACTGTTAATACTTGCTGCACTCCTTCACCCAGATGGGACTTTAGCAAGTTGAGTTTAGTTTACTTCTTGCTTACTCTGTGTTGGAGTCTTGGTCAAAAGAGAGAGACAGCATAAGTAGTGGATAAAATGTTGGACTGGCATCGGAAGACCCAGGTCTTAGTCCATCCTCAGCCACAGAAACTCACTGGATGATTGTAGGCATGTGTCTCAGCATGACCTACCTCATAAGTCTGGTGCTGTGTAAAAATTAGGAGAGGGAGTTATATGCACACACTCTTGAACTGCTTAACAGAAAAGTGGATAGTGCATAAATAAGAACATGAAAGGTATACGAGCTAAGGAGGCTTCCTTGCATAAAAGAATACAAGAGGTCAAAGCCTCATATAGGACTCCAAGTCAAATACTGTATGTTCCTTGGGGGTTAGCAGTCAAACCTTTTAAGTAAGGTTTTGACTGCTAATTTCTTATCCCAGTTTCTGTTTTGTTTTGTTTTTGCTTTATAGATATAGTAGCAAAGGCTACCCAACTTCTTTTCCTAATGGTAATCCAGTTCATTCTATGGGCAGTGCATTCAGTGAAGAATCAATATCCCATAATTTATAAAGCACTATCTCTCACCTGAGTAAATGTTCTTGCTGTATTTTCAATTTCTGGTTTTAATTGGTATGCTTAATAAGAATGGTTGTTTAGATTTTGAAAACTGCTTTAAATTGAAACTAAAAATATAAGTAAACTGCACTGTAAAAAAAAGTATTAGGATAAAAAGTCTACAAAGCTATTAAATAATTGCCAAGTAAGGAAGTACGTCAGATAGCTCAAACTCTTACATGGGTTGTATTGCAAACTAACTATTCTGCGGACATATTTACATGTGCATAGGGAATACGTCTTTCAACAGCTTTTGATAACTGTGGATCACAGTATTTTCTTGGACGCCCATTGAAGGGACCGATTATAGTGGAAGGGTAGGTCTCAAAGACTATTGAGTGACTGTCTCTCTAAATCCTGGCATTTATGTAATGGAATTGCACAGAACATTAAACTTGGAGTATTTGCTACTACCTGAAGCTTTGGGAGGCAGGTATCAGGCACCTGGCACTAGTCTTATCAAAATCCTGATGACATTCAGATCTTGTTCTGTATAACATTTGAACTAAGAAAGCTATGTATGTTCTGATCTAATATCTGGATGCTGTGATTTGATGAGGAGGAGCAATAAACAAAGTCTGAATCTTGACAAATCAAAAACTTTGTGGATGGGTGGTTTTTAGGTATGGGAATTGGCATTTGACTGTTTTTAGTTTGATTGCATTCCCTTGGAAAGGCCAGATAGGTATCTTTGGATGCTCCTAGACTCGTTGCTATTATTGTATAATGGTGAAATGAGTTCATGAAAAAGCTTTTTTACTAAAATTTATTAGTCAAAAAAGATGTTACCTTGTTTTTGACTACAGTAGATTAACATTTTTCTTCTACATTTAAGATAATATAATTATGCCCTTTCTGAGCTTTGATAGCCTATGTATTGTTGTCCATAATGCACTGATAACTTCTTGCTCATATTAAGTCTATTGCTTTTGAAGTTGGGTTACCATTTGATTTGATGCTACATTCTGGACTAAACTGACCCTTGATATTTTGTAAGAACATACAGTCAACATTTTAATTCCTTTGTCCCCTAGATTTATACATTTATTCTGTATAAATGTTAGATGAACATTTTCCTGTGTTTCTGCTTTCCCAACTCCTTTTTAGTATATCCTCTTTAAATTTATTATAATATCTTTAAATTTGTTTTGAGATAATTTTGTACAGGAACAGTATAAAAATATCATAATCATCCCTTTTGTTTAAATTAGCATGGCCATCTTCATTCTTGTTAAATGAGATATAATAAAACTCTCTTATCCTATCAGATTTATAGCCATTCAGCTATTATGTTGTTCCATAATTCTTCCACATATCTCAAGCTATAAAAATATATTTTGGGTAAACTCATGTCAGTTTCATAATTTCAAATTGTACGGTCAGGTTGGCTCGCAAATGATGAATCAAACACTATATATCTGTCTTGGAGATGGCAGTAGAACAAAAGAGGATGAGGTGGAACCTTATAATATCTTATATATTGATATACCTTACAATTGATATACCTTATAAAGGGAATGATTGCATTTTTCCTCTTCATACATTTATGTGTCTTTCTTATGATGTCTCTCTGATCTTTTGTGGAAAGTACAAAATTGTTATCATTGACAAAAGGAATTACCTTTCTAAATATTGTTCTATAAAATGTTCAATGAATATGTATTTAAAACCATGCCTTAAAACTGTCTTCATCCATCAAGAGTCATCTTATCAAGCACCATCTTTTGTTGGTCCCTTCTGCCTTATACCTCAATTGTCTTCACCAATTAATTTAGCTTGCAGCCTTATTTATCAAGAAGAGACTATTTGATCCATCTTTCCTTAAAATGCTTCAAAATTTGTCTATGCATATTCTTAATTGTAACATGTAATGATAACTCATCTTTACATACATTTTGGAACATTTAAACCCTTGTTTCCATTTGCTATCTATATAATCATAATTCTTCCCATAATGATGGTGCATGATTTGCCATCTAACTCAACTGATGTAGCACAATGTTTAGTCTATAGCACTAGACAAAACAAATAGTATGCTTAGTACACTCATGTGAGCCACAGACACAATTATTTCTGAACTTCCAGATCACTTTATGCCATCTTGGGTGTCAGATCAGTTTTGCATGTTTGAGGAATTAAAACTTCATAATTGGTTGATGAGGTACATTCTGAAATAATGGGATGGCAAAAAACCAAAAATGGATACATTCAGCAAACTTTATAAATGTTATATTGATTTTCTACAGGTTAGCAGAAACGTGTTCTCACAATGAATCAGTGAAGAGTATTTTTTAAGAATCTTTTATGCCTGGACATACATCTGGAACTCCTTATACTAGCTAACAGTAAAGTAAATGCCACTACTTATTATATCCAACTTTTTATTTTAAAGAGGAAATTAAAACCACACCACTTGCAGAACTGCCTGACATTAAATTGGGTATTGAAAAAGCATCAGTTGTGTATTTACATATTCCATATTTCGTTCCATACATCACCCTTCCCTGATTCACTTGAATTGGATGTTTTCCATATAAGCTAAAAATATATGAAAAGCTATCTTGTTTTTCAAAATGGGCTGGCTATAAAAGCCTTTTTTTCCCCCGTACCATGGACACATTTTCTTAGTGATTTCTTTCTTTGTATATATTTATATTTTTTTATAAAGTTGGAAACACTTGCAGTATATATAGCAGTTCATCTAAAAGCTTAGGTATAGAGTTAAAAATAATTCCCATAATGAGAACCGAATGTATGACAAAGAACAGCTCAGTGTCAGAAACAAAAACAATCCATAGAAGAGACGTCATAATTTAAAGTTGGTTTTACAGCATTCTTTAATTTAGAGTGGGGCAAAATGCTTCTGTGATTAAATCACAGCTTCCTGCTCTTTGCTGCTAGAAGAGGTTCAAGAATGTATATTTCATGTTTAAAATATAATATGAAACAAATGGAGGACATGTGTGCAAACTTAAAGCATATTTTATGAATTTATCTTAAGGCTCTCCTGTTACCAAAGGGTTGTGAGTGCATAAGTTGGATTTGGGCTGTTATTTCACCATCTACTACGCTCATCATAAATTTATTGCAGGAACAAAAGCCAATGAGTTTCAACCAAATCTATTTCCTTGGCTTTAAGCTGTGTTAGAAAAGTTGGCTGTTTCTCAGTTTTTAAAATGCAGCACACATTTCTTTACAGTTCATAAGGAACTTATATAAAACAAAACACAGTGGTTGAATTTTGCAGCAAAGAAAGCTAAATTATTGTGTTACCTATTTGCTGAGTCTGTTTTTTGTTAGAAATTCACAAGAAAAGACCCTTGACCCATCGGTGCCAATAGTTGTAGACATTTTAGTTTGTGCCCTTAATAGGTCAGACTATTGCAGTGACCTCAGTTAGATCCTACCATAATTAAATCCTAGTGTCTTGGTTACTTACCTGTCCTTTGTTGCTGGTAAAATAGTATCCCAAGAATGCTTGATACATGGAGAAGTATGCCAAACTCTTGTAGGTAAGATTTCAGGTTATTAATATCAGGAGGAAAGAAGGAAATAATAAGTCCATAAATTCTTGTTACAAAAAAAAGCAAGAAATTTTATTGGTGAACGTCTGAAGAAAAACATTTTATATTTCTACGTTGTAATAGACAGAATGGCAGTCACTATCAGTATGAAAGTGTTTCCAACTTGAGTTCATTACCCTACACACCCAGTCTCAAAATAATTATGGGTCCATCATGGTGTTTGGAATGCTTCTTGTTGGATTACAATTGAATTGATGTTCACAGAATTTTACTGAGGTGCTGGATCACTCAAAAGAAGATTTGTGTATTTATTGAGATTTGTCTGCATCTCTGATGCAGAGATTTGTGTATTTATTGTGCTCATGAGCAATTAATTGCTATGCCATCTGGTATCACACTTCAGTTTCGTGTAACTATAAATCTAGGATCTCAACTCCTTGTTCTGAAATTGGTTTCTTCAGTGGTAAATTCACACACAGTTCAGTTGATGCAGATATTTTACTGCAGACAAAAATGAAGCCTGGTACAAACAGAGTCTCTGCTTATTACAGTATACAGCAATATTCTCTGTGTCTGTCTATAAGAAAAAGAGACAGCATGTATGTCTGCTCCATATCATAGAAGACTGTTGAGATAAGTTGTAATATCAAAACAGTAGTCTTTAAAAAATCATCTTGACTTCTAAAGCACATTTTTCTATTTCTTCAATAGTTTAAAATGGTTATTTCAAATAAGAAAAGATGATGATGTGCTTTAAAAAACAACAACATTCTTATGTGATACTACTTCAATGAAGTAATTAATTTATTGCATGACTCTTGGTGGCCAACAATTAAAAACAAAAACAATTTAATATTATAAGTAACATAAAATAGCAGCTGGGAACAACACGTAATAAACAACTACTGTCAATGCAGCCAAGAAACCATCCAGATCTTTGCTGGTTTGACTAATTGTTCTAGAATGATATAGTATATAGCAAGGATGTCAAACTAAATTTCATTGACGGCCGCCTCAGGGTTGTGTTTGACCTCCGGGGGCCGGAGTGGGTGTGGCCGATTTGGGCATGGCCAGCTCAATGTTACTTATGTCAGGGGTGCCTGTTGTTCACTGTTTACTTTGCTGTGATGTAGGGTTTCCTGCCTAAGCAGGGGGTTGGACTAGAAGACCTCCAAGGTCCCTTCCAACTCTCTTATTCTGTTATTCTAGGACAGTGGTGGCGAATCTTTTTGGGTTCACGTGCCAAAAGAGGTTTGTGTGGGCATGGCAGAATGTGTCCACATGCCCACCCA
>JANHGD010003442.1:103777-115321 GCA_027560375.1 Imantodes cenchoa
TGTTGGGGGCAATATGCTGATTCTGTAAACCGCTTAGAGAGGGCTGTAAAGCACTATGAAGCAGTATACAAGTCTAAGTGCTATTGTTATTGCTAATAACGGATGGAAACTAATCAAAGAGAGAAGCAATCTAGAAATAAGGAGAAATTTTCTAACCGAACAATTAATCAGTGGAACAACTTGCCTCCAGAAATTGTGGAAGTTTAAAAGAAGAGATTGGACACCATTTGTCTGAAATAGTATAGGGTTTCCTGCCTGAGCAGTGGGTTGGAGTAGAAGGTCTTTTCCAACTCTGTTATTCTGATATTCTCTTATTCTTTTACTTTCCTAGTCATATAAATGTGACACAACTATAAAATCAACTCCAGACATATAGGATACAGACTTTATGTGTCATTCATTCATTGATTTGATTTGATTTGATTTGATTTGATTTGTTTAAATGACCATCTC
The DNA here is from genome assembly GCA_027560375.1 of Imantodes cenchoa. Lineage (NCBI taxonomy): Eukaryota > Metazoa > Chordata > Lepidosauria > Squamata > Dipsadidae > Imantodes > Imantodes cenchoa. The sequence continues at coordinate 104,231 of JANHGD010003442.1, forward strand.
ACATTTGTGATCCTGGGCATCTCACACAATTAAAAACAAGCAGATAACATAACCAGTTAAAAATTTTCGTAAATCAATAACTATCATAATAATCCCCTTTCAAACAGAATTTAAAACCCAATTAAAAACCAAAATCAAAATTGAGGAAAAAAAGCAAACAAGTCAAAGTCATGGTTCAATAAGTATAGTCATCTGGTTATCTCTGAACCATAACCAGATCCCAGACCAACTGAGAATGAAGAGGTGAACTAAAATCATATTCTAAACTATTTTTTTTAAAAAAGACAATTCAGAAGCCTGAATTCATCTACTTTAAAGTATCAACCTACAACCTCTTACTTGTAACCTGTTCTTACATACTTGTTCAACTGTCTTTCAGAAGATTGGTAGACCTATCTGGGCAGGATGGGAAAAAGTTCCAAGCCATTTAAACTAAGAAAGTGGTGTACTTCTAGTTTTTTTTTTTCAAAATGAATGGATTATACAAACAAAGAACTACTTCTACAAAGGAAGGACAGCCATCTATTACTTCTATTTTTATCTTGAGAAATTGATTTTTTTTTTTATGAGATCCTTCTGACTATAACCACTCATTGCCATTATCTTGCAGGACTTAACCAATTTGATCTATTAGTTGTATTAGAATAAAATTATCAAGATTGCTATCAATTTTTCTTTCTGCCCTAAGTGATGGGGGAAGGTCAATTTGTGTTGAAAAATTAACAGGTGAAGTGGAAGATAAACTTGCGATAAAGTGGGAGGAGCTTTTTGGGGATGCTATGTGAGCCTCCTCCTTCATCCCACTTCTTTCCTATGATCCATTGGTCTCTGAGAGGTGAATTAAAACTTCAGTTGCATAAAGCCATTCTTTCATACCTAAATATAACTTGATCCAGTAATTAGAACATCTAACATGGCAATTCTGACCACCTTTACCAGCTAGATTCTACTTTTATAATAGCTTTTTTTCGGTTATTAGTACGTTTACAAAAACATAAAGCTGCCATTTGCAAGTTTACAATCTTTCTACATCTTCTTTATTTCAGAATCAAAGTTAGATTTAAAAATTAATAACACTGTCTAAGATAACGCAATTTTTGTGATTGCTTTTGGCATTATGGACCGATTTCCATCGTGATAGTGTACATTGCACATCTAGTTCTGTTGAAAAGTAATACATATAATTATGACCAATGATTGATGCAGATTTTGAAAAGTACTTTTTTAAATGTCCAATGTAGCATATAGTTATAGTGTTTAATATTTAATATTTGTCATTTCCTCAATTCTATCATTTTTTACACATTTACAAGGTATCAGAATTATTCAAATTAAGTCTTCTTTTATATGATTCCCCAATCCGATTCCAACAACTGAAATATTTTTTTTGAAATCCTGGGAACTAATAGACGTTTATACCAAATCTACCAAAAATTCTTATAATATTCAACACTAATTACTAATTAATTTATAATTACATTATAAAGATTATTGTTATGCATAATGATTTCAAATTAGTTTAAATTCATTTTTAAAAGATTGGAAAGTAATTTACAGATCGAAAAGATACCAGTTGTTTTTAATAATATATGAACTAGTATTATGTTCACCAACACAACAGACTGCTAACCAAGTGGTTTACAGTCCTATACCTTGCCCAACGTAATCTGAGGGTGAAGGTTGCATAGTAAGCGGAAGATAATTGCAAGGAGTTGGAAAACATAACTCTCGTTTATATTAACTGAACTTTATTAACTTTATTACAGCCAATATTAACTTTATAATATTGGCTGTAAGCCTTATAGGGCAACTAATACACCAGAATAGCATGTTCTCTTGTCTAGTTGAATAACAAATGGAGATTTTGCCTTGAAGACCGTACAATCGTTCAGGCCACCCACATTTTCTTTCCTCTTTTTTTCTTCCTCTTTTGAGGTCAACCCATTTTTCAACTGCTCTAAAATGGGAGGCAATATGTTGCCATTGTGTTGCAGAGAGAAAGAAATTACTTTTTCAGTTCCCAGGAATTGAATTGGAGGGATATCTTGTGATTACCTTTTCACAACTGGAATATAACTTCCTTTCCTTCCTCCATATACCACTCCCTCTCTGTTCGTGTCCAGGCTCACACATGTTTTCAGATCTGTGTACCTGGAATACATTCTCCAACACTTCAGCATGAGTGTTAGCAGAATGCAAAACAGATGGACCAGCAGTTGCCAATGTTATCTTCTGGCCAGCTCTGGCTAGTCTCTCTTCTCTCTCCTTTCTTGGCATGGCAGAAATATCTGCCTTTATTTAGGACAGCCTGTGTTCCCTGCCATGCCACTTTTCCTCTGTTGCATTGTAGGCTAAATGCTATTTATTTCCTCGCTGCTGAGGCTGTAGGTGAGTGCAACAAACAATTAACATTTCCAAACTTGTGGGGTTTATATTTATTTACCTTGCCTATTAAATATTTGGTCACAGTATCAGCCAAGTCATTGTTTTCCCCTAGGAAACATTGTTTTGTTTACAACACTCATCTTCATCCATCTTTGTAGATGTCTTAATATTTAGTCCCAGTTTGGTACTAGTTTTCAAAGGGCTTTATTTTTTAGGTTTAATTCTATTTAAAAAGGTTAACTCTGGTAAGTTCTGAGAACGAAATGATGATTCCCAGTCTTTATTTTCTATTACAAAATTCTATTTTCTCTTAAAAGAAATTTTGAAAAATAAATGCTTGATTGTCTACTGAATTGAAATTATAACCTGAAAGAGTCAGAGTTTCTACAGATTGAAGTTTCTTTCTTGAAAGTGACAAATTCAAACATGAGGTTGTTTTCATATTGTTAACCGCTCACTTCAGTGGGATTTCCATTGGATTTAATTGTTTTGGATGCTACCCCCCCAATTTTTTTTTTCATCAATCTTGTCCTGTCGTGCCTTTGATTTTTTTAAAAACAAAAGTTTATAGAAGGATTTTTTTTATTTGTTTTACCCATTGTGAGCTGCAAAATAAATCATACAGGAAATCAGACTGGATTTAGCTATATTTATTTAAGTGCGCTGTCATTTCAGTCACTGTCATTTAATGATTAGACTTCTTACACAGGCTTTTAATTCAATGCTATTAAATTTAGCATCATCTTAATATTGTATCTGCTGCCAAGGAGTGTGGCTAAGGGACCATCAGTACAGCCAATATAAACAATTGGGGTGTGAAAGAGAAAATATGAAACCATGTTTTGCCTTTTTACTTCCATAGAGATTTCTATTAACTGCTAGTTTGATTTTTAAAGTCTAAACAGCAAATTATGTTTACTAATTTTTCTCTATCCACAAAGATAACTTGATACGATATTTTTCCAACATTCTTATAAAATGTAGCACTTTTATATTAGTAAGTTTGCAAAGCATGTAACATCATCCCTGACTAAACAATCTTGTTAGATTTCTTTTTCTCAAATGTCAAATTTGATGATTCAGAGACTACAAGAAATTCAAACGATCCACCGTATTTAAGAATAAATCACGCAGTTAATTTCCAGACATTATGTGGAATATTAACCATGCTATTAAGGGTTATATGTGGTGCTTCGTAAATGCTTTCATCTTTACACAGACCTTACAGCTATTAGGTTGCTTGTTGTGTGCATGTATCAAGTGTATAGGGGGGGAAAGGTATAGGAAAAAGACTAACTTGCTAGGACACTTAATCTAGCACAAAGGTCTTCAAACTTGACAACTTTAAGACTTGTGGACTTCAACTCCCAGAATTCTTCAGCTGGCTGGCGAATTTTGAGAGTTGAAGTCCACAAGTCTTAAAGTTGCCAAGTTTGGGGACCCCTGATCAACCAATATCATGAGAAATATTGTGTAATCATGAGCTATATTCAGAAGTCAAAGAAGTTTCCAGTTTTGTGGGTGACTTTTAAAATTAACTAACGTTGATGTATATTAAAGTACCTCCTTAAATGGCATATAAAATGTCTTTATGGCATGCCTACACGCTACATCACCAAGAGTATTTAATCACAATGCATCTTACATCAGGTCTTAAATGTATTAACTTGGAAGTATTGCTGCTACTTCATTGTGAAACATGACTCGGTACAGGGATATAGTTATACTTGATTGCTTGTATTCAGTGGTGGTTTATTGCTATAGGGACACCCCTCTGCTCAAGCAAGGGAGAAGATACAGGTGGTCCTCAACTTACAACAGTTAATTTAGTGACCGTTCAAAGATGCAACAGCAAAGTACGACAAAAAAGTGATGTATGATGGTTTTTCACATTTAGGACCATCGCAGCATCCCCATGGTCATCTGATCAAAATTCAGGTGCTTGGCAACTAGTTTCATACTTATGACAGTGTCAATACTTTGGGATCATGTGATCAGGTTTTGCAACCTTTTGACACGCAAAGTCAATGGGGAAGCTAGATTCACGGTACACCCATGCAATTAACTTAACAGCTGCAGAGATTCACTTAACAACTGGGGCAAGAAAAGATGTAAAATGGGGCAAAGCTCATTTCACAAATGTCTGACTTAGCAGCAGAAACTTTGGGCTCAATTGTGGTCGTAAGTCGAGGATTACCTGTAGTTATAGCAAGCCAAATCGCAGACTAGTTTTTATTAAAAGTAATGCATTGGGAAAATTGGTGGAATATGCCTAATTCAAACTAATTCAAATTGCAAAGAACTGGATCTTTCTAACTTCGACAGGTTTATTTACAGTGTTTGGCCATAGAATGGCAGTGCCAGGAAAATAACATAGAGTAAATATCAAATGTTAAAAGTCTTGTGTAGCTGATCTTCATGAAAGAATCATAATGCCAGCATTTCTCACTTAGTTATTAATGCTATTCTTATTAAGGCTATAATCTCTTTATACACCAAGCATCATTCGTCCAGCGACAATACCACCTGAACTCAATTATAGAAGAATTAAGGATAATGCTATCACACATTCTGGTTCGCTTTCAATAATGGGGGGAAAAAAGATTCTCAACTTTTAAAAAGATATCCAATCCTAAAATATATTTGTACATCTCAGAACTGAAAAATGTTACGTTTGGTAGCTATATTTTTGCTCAGGTTGTTTTCTGCACCTATTTCACCACGTAATTTTTTTTTAATCTATTACAGATCGGATTGAGAAGCATTCCACAATGCCAGATTCACCTGTGGATGTGAAGACACAATCCAGGCTGACCCCTCCAACAATGCCTCCTCCCCCAACTACCCAAGGAGCCCCAAGAACCAGTTCTTTCACACCCACAACATGTAAGGCAGAAACTTCAATGACCAATAAAGTACATCCAATAAAGGGGAAAAATAAAACTATCCCCTAACAACAAGAACTATTGGTGTTTTGTGAGTGACATTTACATATAAAGTAATTCACTCACTACATGTAATTATACTTTTTTTCTATATATGTTTCTGATAAGAAAAGTGAAGCTGCAGCAAACAACTTGATCTTTCTTCTGGCCTTCAGGTTCTCATTTTGGATAGCAAGAGATAAGAGAAAAAATTGTAATATTCATTAAACTGTTAATTGTCCCGTACACTATATAAATCTCTAGCATTGCTTATCCTTTTTTCCAACTCAATAGTTAAGACTTCCATTTGTTTGCATTGTAGCATTCTGAATAAGAATTGACAACTGAATTATCTACTTCCAATTTACTACATTGGTATATCTATCCGGCTGATCGTGGTAGATTTAAAGCTCACTCATTTTTAAAAGCATCTTGACAACTATTTAAATTGGAAAGCAGTGCCTCAGTTTGTAATAATTGTAACCCAACTTCTCTAACCACATAATGACAGGGATGCTATTATATATTTCTGTTTTCCCTGTTCTATTTTCAGGAGCATTGTTTCCCCACTGTCAGCAGCTGTCTGGTTTTATCCCTATTCTTAGAGTATATTGTGATAAGTAACATCTGTATACATGCTCAGATAGGAACAGTGCCAGAAAAAAACCCCCCATCAAACTGTACTTCCTCATATTTCCCTATATTAAGGAGAGGTTATTTAAAACTGAAAAGTATTGTTATAACGTCGAAAAGTAGAGATCTTAAAAAATATGTAACACAAGTTCTTTCAGATTAGAAGGGAAGGACTGTGCGTATATACACACAAATAGGAAAAATAAAATTGCTACCTACCCAGGTCCAGGTAATCCAATCTCCTCTATGAAGGGGCTTCAGACTGTATTTTAAAGAAGTGCAAAGTCTTCAATGATTTTTTTTTCACTTTTTTATAACTTTTCAAACATCCAGTGTGATTATGGCAAGCTTGGGCTCGTGACAGATCCTTTTTTTTTCTTTTTTTAGGTAATGCAATGAATTTATAATCACAGAATTTTGCTTCATGATATTGTTGCTCTATACTGTTACGAGATCAGCATCGTTAGAGCCTTATTCACCTGGGTTTGAGTCTCAAAACCCTCTCAGTCTGGAATATTTCATTATACATTAAAGAGGTCCTTATAAAAAAAGATTCACGTCCTGAAAATTGTCCAGTCAATTCATGCTAGAGAATGAAGCATAGTTTTGAAAACCTGCTTTACACACTTTACATAATGTAACATGTGTAGGAACCAGGTTTTTATGGGGTTTTATGCATAGAGCCTTACAATCAACACAATTGGGAATTTAAGGAACTTCTGATCAGACAGCAAATGCATTTTTTTAAAAAAGAAGCCTTTCTCTTTTATTCTTTCTTATGGAAGCCAAGAAAGAAAATTAAAAACATACAAGATTTGAGTCACAGTTTTAAGGAATGTGCTGGGTTCCTTATTTTAAACCCACAAGATTTCAACATTATGCAAACAGTAATTATTGGTTCTAAAAGTCTTTTTGGATAAACTCAATGAGGATGTTTTGAAAAAAAAAGTGGTAAGAGTTTCCTAAGTATGCCATCTTAGTCTTCTGGAATAAAGGTCAATTTTCAATCTAATGAATACTTATATATGTATGTGTACATTTCAACAGAATGCTTACTTTGGTAATCAGGTTTTCATTCCATTAAAATGTATCGTGCTCCTATCGAAGCCAACAATTATCATTGCAAAACTATATGCATGCAGAGTTTTCCTCCTGAAAGATAATAGGAATCTGTATATTTGCATCCTATTTAAAATGTACAGAAAAATATATAGTTATTCAATATGTTGTTCTCTTTTAGGATAAGATTAATGTTAGGGCTGAGAAAGGGCTGAGAGACTCATTTGGATTTTGAAAGCATGTTGGAGGAACCCTCAAAAAAATTGCTGGGATTGATTGTTTGCAAAATGTCTACTATGATTGATGTGGTTTTGCAGCTAATCCTCTGGTACCCCAATTTTAAATTAAAGTCCAGTAGGATAGGGAACTTGTAAGTAATCACTCAAAGAATCCACAGGCCTGTTTCTGAGAATCTAATAAAAGAGAGCCATTGCCCAATGCTTTTTTGAAATCTAAAGCATTTACTGCAATTTATCTACAGTATCTTTACTATTTAGGAAAACAAGTTAGTAAACTAATGGGATAATAGAACTGGAAATGACCATGGAGGTCTTCTAGTCCAACTCTCTGCTTGGGCAGGCAACTCTATACCATTTTGGATAAATGGTTGTCCAATTGCTTTAAACCATTGCATTTCACCATTGCTTATTTGTACAAAATACCGCCTTCAGAAATATTCTAACTTGAGGAAATATGAAGTTGAAAAAGTTCTGATGTCGTGTCTTTCTCTTCTTCTTTCCTTTTTTTAGTAACTAATGGCACGAGCCATTCACCAACAGCTTTGAATGGGGCTCCTTCCCCACCAAATGGCTTTAGCAATGGCCCATCCTCCTCCTCTTCCTCGTCTTTGGCTAATCAGCAATTACCACCAGCTTGTGGAGCTCGGCAGCTTAGCAAACTGAAGAGATTTCTTACAACTTTACAGCAGTTTGGCAATGACATTTCACCAGAGATTGGGGAGAGAGTGCGTACCCTTGTGCTAGGACTTGTGGTAAGTGAATTAAATTATTGAATGATTGTGGATTTTTTTTCTTTCTCTTCAGACTTTTCTTGAAACCTCCCTTTTATTTATATACCTGACAAGAAGATAAGTGGTACTTACATTTTATTTATTTCATTTATACCCCAGCATTCTTCCAAGGGGCTCAAAGAAGTGTTTTTAGCCTGAGCTATCCTGTTGAGGCAAGTAAGTCTTAATCATAATGATTTGCCCAATCTTTGAACCCTGTTTTAAAAAAAAAATCTTCCTGTTTTAGAACTAAGGACTATCCTGCACATAGTATGATTGGAATTTTAGAACAAAGGAAAGTACTTTATCACACACCACAGATTTAATTTATGGGCTTGTTAGCACAAGGTGATGGCCATTAAAAGAGGATCAGGTATCTTCTTGGATCTTTGAAGCCATGGTGGTGCAGTGGTTAGAATGCAGTATTGCCGGCTGACTCTGACTCTTCCCACTGCAAGGAGTTTGATCCAATTTGGCTCAAAGTTGACTCAGCCTTCTATCCTTCTGAGGTCAGTAAAATGAGGATCCAGATTGCTGGGGGCAATATGCTTAGATAGTGCTGTAAAATACTATGAAGCAATATATAAGTCTAAGTGTTACTGCCAGCGCTTTATCAGTCACTGCTATAGAATTCCATTAGACTTCCAATCATATATGTTTTTTGTTTGCAGAATACTATGGTTGTGCCACCATGAAAGGAAAATATTGAATGTTATGGTCTGATTCAGTATTCCTCCTATGTTTTTGCATTTCAACAGTAGATAGATATTGAGCTTATGCTGTGTTTAAATGAAGGATGTATTTGTTTATTAGTACTTTTATGTCTCAGCTACTCAAATTAAATATAGGTTTCAGCAGAGCCTTCACATGTTTCTTAACTTGGATTGTGTATAAATGATGGAGAATCATGAGGTACTCAGAGGCAATACAGGTAGTCCTCGACTTACAACAGTTCATTTATTGACTGTTTAAAGTTACAATGGCACTGAAAAAATTGACAGATGACCATTTTTCATACATGTGACCATTACAATATCTCTATGGTCATGTGATCAGACGCTTGGCAACTGTCTCATATATATGATGGTTGCAGTTTCCTGGAGTCATGTGATCACCTTCTGACAAGCAAAGTCAGTGGGAAAGCCAGATTCACTTAACAACTGTGTTACTAACTTCACAACTGCAGTGATTCACTTAACAACTGTGGCAACTAAGGCCATAAACTGGAGCAAAATGCATTGAACAACTGTTTCACTTAGCAAAAGAAATTTAATGCTCAATTGTGGATGTAGGTTGAGGAGTTGAGGACCACCTGTACTGAAAATAGCCATCAATATGGCAGCTGCATCTCATTCGGAGTTTACAACTGATTAATACACACACACACACACACACACACACACACACACACACACAGCACTGTATGAATTGAATCTCCAAAAATCTTTATGGAAAACAATATAAAAAAGTCAATATATACTGAGTTATGGCTGGGCCATTATTTACTGTCTTGAAGCTTTGTACCAATAGCAGTATGAATAGTAACTGTCATGCAGAGACAATTGACTGTTAAATAGATGTTTCTGCTAGTTTGGTACTTTCCTCAAATATATTATCCCTGTTCTGTTTCTCATACATGAGGTACAAACATGACTGCATAAAGACATGTATTTAAATGAAACCAGACCCTTTTTGTTTTTGGGAACTAATATAATCTTAAGGGTAATCTGAATTACAGAAATATAACAGCAAAATAGTGGTGATATTTTTAATACTATATTAATGTAATGTTTTTCCTGAGGTAAAGTGAATGCTACAACATTATTAATACAAAGCAGTTAAGAACATTTCTCGGTGTAAAATACTGCAAACCTAATGTATATTGCCAAAACATTTCTATTATCCATTTTACAGAGTCAGATTTTTTTTTCATTCAACAGAACTCTACTTTGACAATTGAAGAATTTCATTCCAAACTGCAAGAAGCCACTAACTTCCCACTGCGACCTTTTGTCATCCCATTTTTGAAGGTATTGCACAGATCATTGATCTGGAAACTATTTTAAACCATATCATTGCTCGGTCACAGATGTGTATTATAGTTCTGCTTTTTAAGAGAGTGAGGAAAATGATTCTCATTTTTAAGGGCTCCATTCTTAGCATAAGTGGGATAAACTCTCTTAGAATAATTATTTCCTATATATTCATAGCTAACTAGACAGAATTTGTCAGCTCCATAACATCTATTTTCAGTGTTATAAAGCACAGTTATAAAATCATTTTTCAGTTATGCTACTCATACTCTGTTCAATCCATTTTCTCCTATGTATGGTTGATTGACAGTGCCTCCTTCACCAGATCCATTGATCCAACTCTTGCACAGCTTGGTTTATCAGTAGCAGTAAAAAATGAAATCGCCTAATAATGTTCCTGCTGTTTTAGTAACAAGGTTCAAGCTAAATTTCTGATACTCATATTTAATAAGGTGGAAAACACCAACTATAGATAAAGATGAAGATAAAGATAGAGTGTTTATTCAGTTCATTTCACGCAAGATGTGATGACAACATAATGGCTTGGAAGCCCATACACAGGTAGTCCTCAACTTAAAACGGTTCATTTAGTGACAGTTCGAAGTTACAATGGTACTGAAAAAAGTGATTTATCACCGTTGCTCACACTTACCACCATTGCAGCATCCCCATGGTCACGTGATCAAAATTCAGAAACTTGGCAACTGACAATTCCTATTTATGACAGTTGCAGTGTCTCAGGGTCATGTGATCACCTTTTGTAACTTTCTGACAGGCAAAGTCAGTGGGGAAACCAGATTTACTTAACAACCCTGTTGCTAACTTCACAACTGCAGTGATTTACTTAAGCACTGTGGGAAGAAAAATCGTAAAGCTCACTTAACAAATGTCTCACTTAGGGACAGAAATTTGAGGCTCAGTTGTGGTTATAAGTCGAGGACTACCTCTATATACTTTGAAAAGACTCTTCTCTGAAACTTACACAGTTGGAACATTACAAAGTCCAATCAGAATCATCTGTTTTAAATTTTAATCTGGTTTAATGTTT